>JAULKM010109682.1:0-23335 GCA_032355605.1 Rubia tinctorum
AAGATAAGTATAGTTGTATGGTGTACTTTGTACTATATCTCTGATTAGTGGATTTATTCTGAACTGGGCCAGACCCCACAGATGTAAGTGGATTTCACCGAACTGCGTAACCATGTTGTGTGTCTCATGTTCATTTACTTTACATATTTGGTTAAGTTAGACTATGTTAGAACATATCATTACTAGTTAAACTAAAACGGTAAAACAATTTTTTCACTGTCAATTCTAGTACAGTGACCAAAACCATAAATAATATCATGGGAGCTCTAAACCATGACACGCCACAAAAGGAAACCGGTTCGAATCTACTCACACTCAAAAGACCTCCACCGCCTAGATTTTTTGAGAACCTAATCTGGAAACAATATTTGGAAGGAATACCCGATAGATTAAGTGGTAATATATTCATCTCGTATACAAGGCAATGAAATACCATGAAAGATGCTGCAACATCTATACTTCAGCCTTTATTTGACGGAAATTTTGATGATGGACAGCCGGAGATGGACGTGGCCACACAGGAACAAGGAGACCTAGAAGCTATGACTATTCAGATTACTGGGAGCAAAACCGTAGAAAATGTGGAGCAGGGTAGCGTACCGTATGAGGCAATTGATGGCACTGGTGAAGTAGTTCAAACACCGGTCGAGGAAGCTCCAAGTATCCCTGCTAACCCCCTAAGCCCACCTATGTGCAAGTCCGGATTGAATTTTCCTCTCCAACAAGGCGGATTATGAAACAGATAGAGAAAGGTCGCAAGAAGAAAAAGACACCGAAAAAGAGCACTAAAAAATATTGTTTCGAGGAGCACGAGTGCCAGAACAAAAATTGGCAAACGAAAAGGAAATTGGAACTAGGGGGGTTAATCACAAGAGAATTCGAAAAATGGGAACAAGAAGCAGAAATAACAAAACAACCTCAAGGAGGCATCTCTGACCGTGGCATGGATGAGAATTACACAGGCAGCGACTGGGCCTGAAGACCAGTCTTACTCAGGCCAATGAATATCCTCAGTTAGAACTGCTGCGGGCTTGGAAGAGTTCGAGCAGTTCAGGAACAACATACCATGGTACGCTTGAAATCTCCAGTTCTTATTTTTCTTTATGAAACAAAATGCTCAGTAGATGTTATTGATAGTTTAAAGTTGCAATTAAATTATTTTGGTGTTGCTGTTGAGTCGCAAGGTCATTCAGGTGGCCTTGCAATGTTATGGAGTAAACAAGTAGCAGTTGATTTGAAGTTTATGTTGAGTCATTTTATAGATGTTTTCTTACAATTTCCGGGAGTCAAGTTTGTGTCACTGGCTATTATGGGGAGCCAGTAGTGTCAAGAAGGAGAGCCGGTTGGCAAGAGTTTCAAAAGTTTGTCTCGGAACCTACTATTCCGTGGTTGTGCCTTGTTGACTTTAATGATGTCTTGTCGTAAGATGAGTTTCAGGGAAGTTGTCCAAGAGCACAGTGGCAGAAGCCCTTAATTTTTGTGGCCTGTTTGATCTCGGATTCACATGGCTGAAATTCACATGGAGCCGGCTTGCAGCTCCGCCAGACATAAAGAGGGTCAGGTCGGATAGGGCGACGTGCAATCAGAATTTTTATAATCGATATCCTTGGTCCCCAGTTCATGTACTACCAATGGTCTACTTCGACCATATGTGCTTGCAAGTTAGACTACAAACAAGAGACCCTGCAACACATCACCAGAGAAGGAGACACAAACTCAGATTGGAAGCTCACTGGATTAAATCTAGTGGTTGCAAAAAAAATGTTGAGGAGCCGTGGAAGGAAATGGCTACTTCTATATCTCAGAGGATGGACAATTGCTCCCTAAGTCTGTTGAAATGGGGAAATATGGCATTCTTAGACATACCGAAGCAAATTGAAGAGTAAAGAAGTTTATTCTAGAGCTGGAAAGAGGTTGTATTACACAAGAGACAAAGGAGAAAATAGTCTCACTGCGACAAGATCATGATTTATTGCAAGAAGCCGGGAGTATAAAATGGAAACAACGAGCGAAACAACGAGCGAAACAACACTGGCACAAAGAAGGAGATAGAAATACAAGTTTCTTCCACGAATTCGCAACCAAGTGAAGAGCAATGAATCATATTGATGGCCATAAAGATGAAAACCTTGAGCTAAAGACTGATGATTCTAGTATTGAAAGAATTATTGTGCATTACTTCGGAGGAATTTTCTCAGCAGGTAGTCAGCCGACTGCAACCGAGATTTATAGGGGAGATAGTCGAGAACCTTAGGCGACCGTACATGGGAGCCGATTTCGCGATGGTAGTAAAACAGATGCATCTATTCAAGTCGCCTGGACCTAACGGTATGAGCTCTGGCTTTTTCCAAAAATTTTGGCATATTGTTAGGTCTAATGTTACGACTTTTGTGCTTAACTTTCTAAACTATGAAGCTTTTGAACCACTGGTCACTTACATTATTTTGATCTTGAAAACCCCAGCCGGAATTGATCACACAGTTTCGACCCATGAGTTTATGTAATGTGGTTTATAGACTTGCACCGAAAGTGGTGGCGAACAGGCTCAGGCCAATAATCCGAAAGCTTATTTCTAAGTCACAATCGTGTATATCCCTGGAAGGTTGATCACAGATAATGTTCTTATTGCTCCTGAGTTTCATCATACTATGAAGAATAGGAGAAAGGTGTTTGACAGAATTGAATGGGAGTTTGTACTTGGCACCCTGAAGGTGATGGGATTTCCAGAATCTTTTATCAACTTAATCTGCCTATGTCAGTCAACGGTATCATTCTCGTTCATCCTTAATGGCGGAGAGATGGGGCTCCTCCACTTCGAGATGGAGCTTAGACAGGGCAACCCTCTATCGCCATATCTCTTCATCATTTTCTATGAATTCTTCTCAAGCCTCCTAACTAATCTTATGTGTGTTGGGAAGATTGAAGGCATAGGTGCATCAAGGGTCGGACCTAGAATTTCACATTTATTCTTTGCAGATGATACACTACTTTTTGGAGAAACAACCGAGAAAGAAGCGAAACATATTCATTGGGCCATTACTTTGTTTAAAAATGTCTCGGGGCAGAGGATTAATGCAGAAAAGTCTGGTATTATGTTCAATTCCAATACGACATTGGAGACGAGATCTAAGGTATGTGATATTGACTTCTCATGGAACTTACCTAGGGCTCCCTTCAGAAGTTGGTTCGAATAATACTGACATATTTCAAAATATAAAGGATAAGATCAGATAGAATATCGATGGATGGAGTGAGAGGAACTTGTCCAAAGCAGGGAAAGAGATTCTCATAAAGTCAGTTTTACGGACAATCCCGACATATGCCATGAGCTGCTTTACAGTCCTTAACACTATTTTAGACCATATTAGAAGCATGATTGGGAAATTCTGGTAGGGAGATGCCACGAAAGGTAAACAAAAGATTCCCTTGGTTTATTGGGGTTTCGCGACTTGAAAGCTGTCAATTTGGCCCCACTTGGGAAATAGGCTTGGAGGTTTCTTGTATATCAAGAATCTTTGGTTGCAAAGGTGTTTAGAGACAAATATTTTCCCTGCTCTTCTATCTTTGAAGCTACAACAGGATATTGGCCTTCATGGTCATGGTGTAGAATACTTAATGGAGTGAATGTATTAAGGATGAGATGCCGAAAAGAACTAAAGTCAAGGTTGTAGACTAGCATTCGCTATGAGTCGTCGCTGCAAAGAAATGACAACTTCTACGTGCAGAACCAAGATCGTATACCGGAATCCTTGTCGAGGGTATGAGATCTTGTCGACCCGATCACGAGCTGGTGGCGGGAGGATGTATTGGCAGAGTTGTTCCACCCAGATGATGCAGTAGCTATCCGAAAAATGCAACCTCCGATATCAACCGGAGTTGAAAACTGGTGTTGGCACCATGCGTTGGCCAAAAAGTACACGGTGAAAAATGGCGTATCACGTCCTTATGGAATCACCAAACTCATTTCTTCATAAGCACACGCCAGCAACAGAAAGTGATAATAAGTTGTGGTGGAAACTACAGAAGCTTCGAATGCCAAAAAGAGCGAAATACACAGCCTTGAGATTTTGTACACATTACCCGTCGACAACAGAGAATTTGGACAAACAGACGATGGATGTTACAGAACTGCACGCACTATGTGATGAGCAAAATGGAACGACTAGCCATTTATTCTTTGAATACCGATATGCAACAGAAGCATGGCACTGTCTTTCCAAGAAAGGGATGCTCGACGCTGCTAAAATGATCCGAGGGGAGCTTTGGTTCAGATGACTGATCGATATATGCAGTGACAAAGACGCAGAACTTAATGTCATGATTTGCGCTGGAATTTGGTTTCAAAGAAATTAGAAAATCTTTGAAAACAAATTTCTGTCACCTAATATGATGGCAGCTGGTGTCGTTGCTAATCAGAAGAGGTTTAGAGAAGCTAACTAGTGTCCTCAGAGCTAGTCCGAGGAACTGCATGCACATGCCTTATTATGACCGCCGGAGAGAGTACGGAGGATTTGCTTCGATGCAGGAACGACTGATAGTTTCTCCACTGTTGGGCTAATTTAGATGGATGAAGAAGGAAACTTCGAACGTGCGATGATAGCTAAGACTATGGAGACTGCTGAAGCAAGTAAAGCTGAAGCATTGGCACTACTTGAGGCAATAAAATGGGCAGCATAATTGGATTCAGAGGACGTATGTATTATGGGCGATTCACTTGCAATAATTTGTAGTGTCCGAGGTGAAGTTGAACCATCTCTTTCTTGCGCGGATATGGTCAGCCAAATTCAACGCCTCCTTGATGGAACAAGCGTGAATTTACCATGTTGGATTCCTAGGAATATAAATATTCTAGCTCATTCGCTTGCTAGCTTTGCGAAGTCAAGCGAGTCTCAAATACATGTATGGGATGCACCCTCTGGTTTTCTACTTCCAGACAATATTGGACGTTACCAGTAACTTGAAATGAAATCTTTACTTTTTTTAAAAAGACGATTAGACCAATGATGAAAAATCTCATTTCAATAACTAATAAGGACAATTATAATTATTTATTCCTTCCCATTCATTTTAAAAGTTTTTCTAACAATATGGATGATTTTATTGCAATAAATAAAAACAAACATCAAATCATCTCATTGATTAAATCAATTATAAAATGATCTCCTCTGACGGTAGTTGGTGTGAAATAAGATTGTGTACATACTAATTATAAAATAATCTCATTTAATGGCAAGACTGGATAAATAAAGACTTCATAGGACAAAAATAGGGAATATTGGTCGTACCGTTTGTCCCATTTGAAATTTTGGTTTTAACTTTTTAGCTTATTTTATAATCCGTATTCCAACGTAACCTATCTAACCAAGTATGTAATGAAAATAACACAAAAGACTTAGTTACGCAATTCAGTGAAATTCACCTATGTCTGTAGGGTCTGGCCCAGTTCGGAATGAATCCACTAATCAGAAAGGTATAGTACAAAGTACACCATACAATTATGCTTATCTTCTAATTACTAACGTGTGAATTCTGCAAGCTCTCTTTGCTACCGATCCACCTTAATCAGATTCTCCCTGAACTCAAAATTCGTCGACGCTGGATCTCCTCCTCCCGGGGAATTAAGGCATACGTTCTGAACTAATCAATAGGTCACAGTATGTCGGAACATATGCATGCTAGCTCTCGCAAAAACTCTCGGAAAAATATAAAATCTAAGTGTAGATTTTCTCAATGAAATTCGTGAGTAATGCAGTCGTGATGTCCACTATAAATAATCCATTGAGCAGATCGGAATTCTCCATAATTATCTCCATAATATTCCTATTCCTTATCTGATTGTGAAACATATTCAAATCCCAAAAATAAAGGGATTTCCTTATCTCAAATATCCCACAATATTCTATAAATCCAATTCCACATTTGTAGGAATTTTCCATAAATCCATTATAGTTCATACACGCCTGAATCAATATTGCACAATCTCCATATTTCCATAAACTAATATCGCACAATATTTTGTCATCCATCAAATATTCAGCTTTCCGTATGTTCCAACATGGAATGTTTTTCTTTTCAAATTTAGTTCACAAGTGCCAACACAATAATTAATACAAACAACGCGACTTTACAATCTCCCCCTTTGGTATTTTGTGGACCAAACTATTTTGGAATTAAGAGGCTGAAGAAAAATTTTCAATCTTAATAACATAAGAACTCCAGAATTCCCCTTATGTTGGAACGTATACTAATCACCAAATCTGAATTAATAAGAACACCAGAAACAGAAATCCATAAATAATTTAGATTACATCATAGCATAATAATATCTAAAATACCAAAATATTAAAATATTCTCCCCCAGGGTCATGAAGATGCCAAAGGCAAAAAACAAGGAAAATAAACTGAAAAGAGCAATAAAGTTAGCCCCCCTGAGTTCAACAACTAAAATATGTTGGAACATAGTTTGTACGGAAACTTCGACCATGTTCAGGGACTACAACCAGTGCTTCCATTTGATCTTTCTCAACTTCAATTTTTGCCTTTTCTGCCTCCAAAGCTACAATCTGAATAGTGATAGCTCCCAACCTTGCATTCATAGTCATCAGCTTGGCTTGTGTATCATCACCAGAAGAAGTGTCAACTGAGCTCCTGGGGTTCCAAGGAAGATCCTTAACATGCCTCATCCCGAAAGTCTTCTTGTTAGGCTTGAGAGTCTCAATCTTCACAATCTCATATTCAAGACACCCCTTCACTTTCGCACTCTTGACCAATGCAGAAATAAGGCATGGATAGACTAAAGCATGCTTGTCCTTGGGAAAGATGACTTGCCTCACTATGCTTTACTGTATGAGTAACCCAAAATCGATAGGTTTCTGTATTCCAAAACAGTACAACAATTTAGCCATTTCCTTGGTGAGAGCAGTAGCGTTGGTCGAAGGCATTCAACAATTCATATCAATCTGATATAATCCAAAGAATATAGAAGAAAGACATGATGCATGAGAATATCCAGTTGCTGGCCATTCAGATTTATAACCACAAGAAATTTTAGACAAAATTTCAGCCAAAATTTCATTATTTGTAACTCCTAACTCCTCGGAGAAAATTCCATCAAATTTTGGAGTTTTCAATCCCAGCAACGTGTTAATCTTTCCGGCAGAAAAAATATAAATTTCCTCTCACAGATACTCTATTAAACCACGGGAAATACTTCTCGAGATTACCAGCCATCAGATTGCAATACACCTCACACACAAGCTTCTTATTATACTCATCATACAGAGTAACAACAGTTTCAATCTCAGTCATCTTTACAAAATCTGAAAAACACTAGGTTTGTATGCTTCCAGGTATACTAATCTCCCAGGTATAATCTTCCTTTGAGAAAAAATCTCCCACATATCCTCACAATCATTATCATAAAACATAGTGGAGATAGCATCATTTACTGGTGGTGGAGGTAGTGTGGATTTCATCTTGGGTGATAAGTCATCCTTCTTACTTTTCTTGGCTGGTTGGGATGACTCAGCCATTGGCTCCTTCCTCTTTGCTTTCCTTAGCTTAGTCTGGATGAACTCATCCAAGACCTCATCAGTGGAATAGGTCATATTTGGTTCCTGTGTTAGAACATGCTCTGACTCAGGTGCTGCTTCTTCTCCCTGCTCAGTCTCTGCAATTTCTGCTACAGTTCATGTGTTCCAACATACCCAGTTTCATCAGAGTCTTCGATTTCCAGTGTTGTAACATGCTCTTCCCTCTGAGCAGTTTCCATGTTCCCTATCTCATCCTCATCAACATCTCTTATGGGGATCATCTCCTCTCTCAACCTCATAAATTTCCACACCATCATAAGCAGATCCTTCATAACCATCTTCCATCTGGTAATCCTGATCTCCCATATTACCACTAATAAAACCTAGTTCAGGTTCATCAACCTCCATAGGATTTTCATGTTCTTCTTCTTCCTGGTATGTTGGAACATACACAGCTTCTTCTCCTTCTTCACTATCAGACAGAACAATCACTATGAGCTCTATTGTCCTGAGTTCTTCATACCTTATTGTAGCCACAATCATATGGAACAATCTTCACCTGATCAGAATATCTTATCACCTCCAATACTTCAACTCCACTTTCATCTAACTCCTCTATGTGGACATAACTGGGGGCCGGGTGCATAATAAAATACATGAAACATATCATTCCCTCTATGCATGTCGTAAGCACCTCTCAGCAGTCTAGGATTATAATTTTCAACATCTTCCAAATCCTCTATATCTCTAGTCAGTAACTCCTCAATATCAACATCTAAGAACTTGCCTTCCAGTTTGTTAAACTTAAGTTAAATCTATGGAGACTCTATTCGCTTTCACCCATTCACTCAAACTTTCTACCATCCCAGATTATATGAGAAGTATCGGGATTAGTTACCATTTGATAAGGAGACTTGTCTTTGCTAGGAGCTTCATTTTTCTTTTCTTTGACATTGGAGGTGAGCATCAGAGGATGAACATTCTCTTGGTTTCTTCTCTCGGCCATCAGAACTGGTTGTGCTTGGAACGTTGTTTCGGCAGGAAGAATTTGCGAGAGAACAAACTTGTTAGAAATAACACTTATCTTGTCAATATCCTCTCCACAATAACTTCCAAATTTTGAAGAATGGTAGAGAGGAAGGAATATGGTAGCCGAAAAAGGGAATGTGGAGACATGGAAAGAATTTGAACCAAAATTAACTTCTACCTTTTTTACCTCTCAACCCGTGTAGCTTTGTCCCTTTCCAAGACACATCATTACCTCTCTTCACTTGTCAACTCATGCTAAACTCCTTGAACTTCCAACATAGCTTCCACCTTCTATTTTTTCTTTCTGTTTTTTGTGTTTTTCTGAATTCATTTACACAAAAGAACAAAACTGCAAAAAATTTAAAAAAATGTACAGAGGCAATTAGGGAAATACCTCATATCTGACACACACCTAGGTGTTGGCTAAGAGATTCAAAAGTTGCAGTGTCCAACGGCTTAGTGAATATATCTGCATACTGTTCACATGTTGGAACATAGGCCACCACAACCTTATTTCTTTCAACAAGATTTATAATAAAATGATGTCTGATATCAATATGCTTTGTTCGTGAGTGCTGAACTGGATTCTTAGAGATGTCAATTGCACTTTTATTGTCACATAAAATCTTTAGAGGCCCCTTGTTAAATTCCATAGTCATTCAACATTTGTTTCATTCATAATAGTTGTGCACAACTGCTTCCAACAGCAAGATATTCAGCTTCAGCGGATGATAAGAAGATCGAGTTTTGCTTCTTACTGTACCAAGAGACCAAGTTCGTGCCAATAAAGAAACAACCACCAGTAGTACTTTTGTGATCATCTGCATTACCAGCCCAATCAGAGTCACTGTAGCCAATTACACATGAATTTTGATTCTTAGAATACTAGATTCCATAATAAAAAATCTCACTCACATATCGAATAACTCTTTTTACTGCAGTCAAATGAGATTCCTTTACATTAGCCTGAAATGCACCTACGCTGAAACATATATCTGGTCGACTGGTTGTAAGATATAGAAGACTTCCAATCCTACTCCTGTACAATTTCTGACCAACTGCAATAAATTTCTCACCCTTCACCAATATGTCTATAGCCACCATTGGAGTTCGTACAGATCGAGAACTACTAAGTCCAAATCTCTTCACCAGATTTAAGGCATACTTGCTTTGATTTATGAACATGCCATTTTCTTGCACTACCTGAAGTCCTAGAAAATATGTGAGTTCTCCAACCATGTTCATCTCAAACTCAGCCTATATCAGTGATACAAAATCTTGTACCATGGATGATAAAGTAGAGCCAAACACAATATCATCCACATAAATTTGAGCAATTAAAAGTTTTGAGGATTTATTAAGAACAAACAAAGTATGATATACTCTCCCTCGACGATAACCTTTGTTAAGGAGAAAGTTTGTCAGTCGCTCATACCATGCTCTGGGTGCCTATTTCAGGCCGTAGAGTGTCTTCTTAAGTCGATACACGTGTTGTGGATAGTGAGTTCTTCAAATCCTTTAGGTTATTCCACATACACCTCGTCATTAACCACTCCATTCAAAAAGGTATTTTTGACATCCATCTAATATAATGTAAAATTCATAGTACAGGAAATAGAAAGTAAGATGCGAATAGATTCTAACCTGGCAACTGGTGCAAAAGTCTCATTAAAATCAACTCCCTCAACCTGAGTATATCCTTGAGAAACCAGTCTAGCTTTATTACGAGTAATCTGACCATCAACATCAGACTTGTTCTTGAAGATCCACTTTGTACCAATAACTTTTACCCCTTTCGGGCGAGAAGTGAGATATCATACATCATTGCGTTCAAATTGCCCAAGTTCTTCTTGCATTGCCGCAATAAAATATTCCAGTCCAGCCAGTTCTCTGTAGTTTACTCGAGGAATTGATCGGATTCTCCTTGTGGTAGGTTACGACACCACCCGTGTTAGAACATGCGATTTTGTTGTTGGAGAAGATGTTCCAACATACTCTTCTACTTCAAGTTCAGGCAAACTATCTGATTGCTCAGATGTTCCAACATAGTCTGGCTGCTCAGGTGAACTGTACTGTGTTGGAACATGATCTTCAAATGATCCATCTTCTCTTTCACTCGAGCCCTGTTTGTCATCAGAATCATCCACAACAACATTTGTGGACTCCATAAGAAAATTTGTTCCAAGATTATAAACACGAGAAGCACAACTACTTACAGAATACCCAAGAAATATCCCAACATCACTACGGCTGTCAAACTTTTGCAGTTGATCTCTATCTCTGAGAATGTAACACTTGCTTCCAAACACATGAAAGTGAGAGACGTTTGACTCCCTGCCCTTCCAAATCTCGTATGATGTTTTGCTGGTGAATGGACGAACATACACACGATTTATTGTATAGCAAGCTATATTGACAGCTTCTGCCTACCATTTTTTGGAGTATTCCTTTTTCAGCAAACATGACTAGTGTCATCTCCTGAAGTGTTCTATTCTTCCTTTCTACAACGTCGTTCTGTTGTGGAGTGATTGGAGCAGAGAATTCATGCTGAATACCAAGTTCATCACAGAAATCACTGAATTGAGAATATTCAAATTCCCTTCCATAATCACTTCTGATTCTGACAATCTTTCCTACCGGACTTTCCACAATATGTGATTTTTCTTTAAGAAAATCCACTCAATTATATCTAGAAAAATCATCAACACAAACAAAAATGTACTTCTTACAACTCACACTCAGTGTGTTGACTGGACCCATCAAATCCATATGAAGTGATTCAAGATTCCTTGAGGTAGTAACATATTGTACTGAAGAGTGCGAGGATCAGATTTGTTTAGCTTGTTGACATGGTCCGCACACAATTCCATTTATGCTCGTAAGTGTAGGCATAGCTCGTACTTCCTTCAAGTTGGAAATTTTCACCAAGATTTTGTAGTTGATATGACCAAACTTCCTATGCCACAAAGTGCCTTCATCTTGCATTAAACTCAGACATTTTACTTCTTGTTCCAAGAGGTAACAGTTGTCTGATGATTGAATACCAGAGAGAACTTTATCTTCACCATATCTTACAATACATTTGTCTTTCTAAAATTCAACTGTCATATTGTCATCACTAAATTGACTGATACTCAACAAATTTGCCTTTAGGTCTTCAACGAGCAACAAACTAGTGAACATAAAAAACCCTTCAATATGCATTTCACCTTTTCCAATTACACGACTTTTCTTCCCATCACCAAAATTAATGAATCCAACATCATAAGGTTTGATTTTTGTCATAAATTCTTGTGTTCCAATCATGTGTCTAGAGCACCCACTATCAAAGTACCACAAGCGTCTAGAATGTGCAATGAGAGAAGTATGAGCAACAAAGAAATTACTGGAGCGTTTAATAATCCATACCTTTCTGACCATCTTTGATTGTTGGACCTTGTCTATATTGGAACATGCAGACAGTTGTCGTCCATTCATAACGTCTTAGAGTAATTTGAGACATTGTTCCTCAGTATGACCTTGATACATGCAGTAGCTACAGACGAGAGGTCTTTTTGTTAATGAGTCTTGATAACCTTTCGCTTTATCTCTTGAACCTCTGTCTTGAGATTTACCATGTTTCCTGAAGGATTGTTATAGCCAATTCCTTGTCGATCTCCAAATTTCTTTCCCATGGTCAAAATATCATCAAGTTTTGCCTTACCAGTGTTTAACTTGGTAATTGTTGCTTCTGTCATCTCTGCTCTTTTAGTCGCGGAACTTAGGCTCAATTTCAATTCCTCGATTTCATTCTTAAGCTCATCAACCAGGACTAATAATTTCTTCTCTGTCTCAACCAACTGATTTTTCTCCATCTTCAAGGATTTGTTAGTGTCAACAACTTTTAGCCATATGTCATACATTTTTTTCATATGCAGTGTAGATCTCTTCATCACTCACGGTTTGGCCTTCATCATCACTAGAGGTACAATCAGAACCTATGTTGGAACATACAATCTTGTTTCTGTTGGAACATATGTTATCAACATCTGATTCGTCGTGAACTTTCGCTCCAAAGGCCACATAATTGCTTGTAAGTTCCTCTTCATCTTTCTTATCTTCTTCATCCTCACTCCATGAGGTGACATATGATCTCCCTTGTTTCTTTCGGATGTCAGCACATTCATCTTGGATATGTCCAAAATCCTCACATTCTTTACATTAAATCCTTCCTAGATGTTTTCCTTCACCACCTTGATTTCTAGAGAACTGTAGATTTCCTTGTTCCATGCGTGTTCCACGATTATTTCCAAAATTTTGTGCTGGAGGTTTGTTTCCGCCAGTTCTTTCTTGCGATTTCTTGTTCACCACCTTTTTCAGCACTCTTGAGAAATTCTTAGTAATGAGAGCAAGTTCTTCAATACCACAATCATTATCTGACTCAGGATTGTCCCGTGATGACACTGCTTTGAAAGCCAACTCCTTCTGAGTTTTCTTTACAGGCTGTTCCATTATCATCTCATACGTCTGTAGCGATCCCATTAACTCGTCCAAGGTCATAGTGGCTACATCTGTAACTTTCTCTATTGCTGCAACCTTCATTGCAAATCTTTTGGGCAGTGATCCCAAAGTCTTCTTTACCAACTTTGATTCCTTGTAGACCTTTCTCGGTTGATAAGCCATATTGGAGATGTCTCTGGGTTTCCCATTAAATGTGGCAATCGTATCATTCTCCTCCATTTTCAATTCTTCAAACTTTGTAGCCAACATCTATAATTTGGATTCACGTACATGACTCGTTCTTTCATGCACAATTTGCAGAACATCCCATGCTTTCTTAGCCCGATGACATGTAAAGATGAGTCTAAACTGATTTGCATCCACCACTATAAAGATATCATTTAATGGCTTTGAATTTGCCAATGAAGCATTTAGTTCATCTGGAGACCATGATGGCTTATCTTTGAGCTTTTGTTTTCTTGAACTTAACTCTCCATTTTTCTTCTTCGAGCTGGATTCATCGTCTTCAGTTGAATGATTACTTTCGGTTTCAACAAAGTATCATGCTAGTTCATCCAGTGAGTTTATAAAGACTCTCATGTGTGTCTTTCAATAGTTATAGTTTGTTCCTTCCAACAGTGGTGGCCGAGACATAGAAGCTCTTTCTTTGGTTGCCATGGTAAAACCGGATCACACTTCACTTGACACAACCAAGGTAAGAGTAAGTGACCAAGCTCTGATACCAAATAAAATTTTGGTTTTACCGTTTTAGCTTATTTATTAATCTGTGTTCCAACATAACCTATCTAACCAAGTATGTAATGAAAATAACACAAGAACACACAAGATTTGGTTACACAGTTCGGTGAAATCCACCTACGTCTACGGGGCCTGGCCTAGTTCAGAATGAATCCACTAATCAGAAAAATACAGTACAAAGTACATCATACAATTACACTTATCTTCAAATTACTAACTTGTGAATTCTGCAAGCTCCCTTTGCTACCGATCCGCCTTGATCAAACTCCTTCTAACCTCGAAACTCGTCAACGCTGGATCTCCTTCTCCCGAGGAATTAAGGTATACGTTCTGAATTAATCAACATGTCACGGTATGTTAGAACATATGCATTCTAGCTCTCGCAAAAACTCTCGGAAAGATATAAAATATGAGTGTAGATTTTCTCAATGAAATTTGCGAGTAACGCAACCATGATGTCCACTGTAAATAGTCCATTGAGCAGATCAGAATTCTCCATGATTATCTCCATAATATTACCATTACATATCTGTTTATGAAGCATATTCAAATCTCATAAATAAAGGGATTTTCCTTATCTCTAATATCCCACAATATTCTATAATCTAATTCCATAATTGTAGAGATTTTCTATAAATCCATTATGCTTCATACAAGCCTGAATAAATATTGCACAATCTTCATATTTCCATGAACTAATATCACGCAATATTTTGTCATCAACCAAACCTTCAACTTTCCCTATGTTCCAACATAGAAAGTTTTTCTTTTCAAATTTAGTTCACAAATGACAACATAATAATTAATACAAACAACACGACTTTACACCATTGAAGCTTTCTTTCCTATCAAAAGGTGTCTTCATGGCAAGAGGGCATCAGATCATGCGCTAGTGAGATCGATTAATCACCAAACTGATTGCCATAGTGTTTTTTCAGATGGTTGAGGTTCATCACTTAAACTGACTTTAGCTAATCCACCAGCCAAGATTTCAGTAAGCTCATCACAACTGCTTCCAGGATTTGTTTCCAATGGCCATGAAGCCGGAACTACCAAATTCCTGCACCAAAACAACATCGCGCAACCCCTTTAGAAGTCGCGTCTGTAACAGTACAATAAACGCAATGCTTGTAATGGTGTCTACATACATACCTTTCCCTCATTCTGATTTTGCACCGGCTTAGAGTACTAGCCGTGTAGTTTTTAAACAGCTCCTCAGTTCTTTTGGCCAGCTTAGGTATCTGAGAAACTGGCAACATGTCCCAAACTATCATGACTTGGACATCCCTAGAGTTCTCCCTCTGAATGTCAACGTTCCAGATCAGTTTCAGCGGACCCTTTACATCGTACAGCTCCAGCAACAAAGCAGAAGTGCCACAATTTTTTATCAAGGTGGGGTGCTTTTGTTGATCCTTGCGCCAGCCACTTGAAAGATTAACTAAAAGAGATTCAACTTTCTTACGGAGCTCAGAATCCTTGATCTTACCGAATGATTTTGCAAATTCATCTTTGAAGCAAACCTAGTTATAACCACAAGTAAGCACATGATCAATGCAATTGTAAGGGCAAAATCTTGTTGAGTAGAGAGAAATGTAGCAATGTACCTTCCACCTAGCGTTTTTTAACAGCTTTGAGCGACTGATATCGAGTAGGTCATCAGGATGGCCACCATTAATTAAGGCGGAAGAAATGGCTCCAGCCAAGTTCTGGTCATCTCCCGCGTTGAAGAAACAACCACGAGACTTTGCATCCAACACTAGATTCTTCCAAACTGAACCGCTGTGAAGGAGAGTCGTGCTGTTGCCCAATATCCAAAGGCAATGCCTGCAAAGAATCTACACTAAGCGAATGCCTTCATGCATTACTATGTTATGGTAAGATTCACATACCTTGCTCGTGTCAGAGCCACATTTGTCCTTTGATGATCGGAGAGGAAGCCTATTGAACCACTCGCATTGCATCGCACTGTTGATATAATGATGATATCTTCTTCACCGCCTTGAAACCCATCAACAGAGCGGACATTCACTGAGAAATCACTCTTCACATCGGTACTGTATGTCTTTCCAAGCTTTTCCTGAAGCGCAAATACTTGAGCGTTGTATGGCGATATGCAGCCAACACGAACTTTCTGTCTCGATACAAGAAACTCTAAACAACAAGAAGAAACATAAGCTAGCTACAATCATACGCATTTCGATTAAGAAAAAGAGATATTTGCGCAGACATATATGAAAGGCAGAAAAATCATACGTTTATGAAGTTTAGCTATGATCTCAGCAACCACCTCTACCTCCACCGGATTCTTTTTGCTATGTTTCTCATCAAACACCTCTTGTCCATGGTTTATGTCAATGAACGAGTATGATCCATACATGTTTCCTTTCAAAAAGCTCTTCTTGTAGCCGGAACTTCTCACATTTGGGCCATCCATAATTTTCCTTCCGTAGAATTGCCTATTTGGAAACAAGCTTATCGAAGGATGCATTCTGTATTGCACATTCAGAAGGTTCTTCTCAACTCCTAATCTCTCCAGCCTTTCAAATAAACTTCTTCCAAAGCCAGCTTTCTCCGAAATCTGTTCATTACACATTACAATAACTAAAAAAAGACGTAAATTGTACATAATAATATTATCAGGTGGGTAGCTAACCTTGCTCTGAACCATTGCAGGCAGTTGTTTCTGATCTCCAATAAGTATTGCGTGCTGAAGACCAGCAAGCTGAAGGGGTACCGTGGACTCGCATTCTTTGAGCTGAGCAGCTTCGTCTATGATCAATAACTGAATAGGTACCATATTTACAGTGTGCAACTTTGATGAGCCAGAAGCAGTACAAAATAGTGATCTTGCATTTGCCAAACAAAAACTCTTGATTTCATAATCTTCAATGTAGTTTGGAAGAGAGGCCGCTAGCGGCTCTTTAATATGCTTCATCTTTCTTAGGCACTCTAATCTGGTCATGATTAGTTCATTCAAATTTCTCTTCCCTCCCATTTCAGTTTCAAATCCATTAAAAACCGCCCTTAGCTTTCCATTCGCGGCAACTTCATGAAAGGAAGTTCGAAGGGCTTGCAACATATACTCAACCTTAACCATGTCATCTGCCAAATTTTCTGGAATGAAAGATGTTGGCATGTGTGTATACAAGCTTGAGATACAGAAAATCAACCGTCCCCAAATCGAAACAAATTGCTTCATGAAAAAATCTTCAAATGTCATAGTATATTCCACCTCTTTGCTTTGCTCCTTCTGGTTTTTCTCGCTATCGCCTTTCACCTCTTTGATCTGCTCTGAATTCTTAGATTCTTTTCTTTCCTTCCCTTTCTTCTTCTTGTTCTCCTTCAGGGTTTGAAAAATCACTTTCTTCCACAATTTATCTTTGCTTTCTTTCAAGCCCAGGTTTTCAAGATCATCCACTATTCCACCCTTATCACTATGATTCTCATCATCAGATTCATCACTATTTTCATCCTTTTTCCTTCACCTTATTCAAATATTGCTGATATTGTTCCAGAGGGTCTTCCAGAAGCCTTATCATGGCTTCTAACCTGCCTCTGAACCCAGTCAATGGAGCAAAACATTCAGCAAGACAGCAAACGCGGTAACTGAGGAACACGTCGTAGAGCTCTTCATGATCATCAATCTGCATCCGTTCCCCATTCCCAAACAAAACTATATCCCCAAGTCCATAAGTTTCATGCTTCAGTGTGGGCCTCAACAAGCTCATCAGCTTGTTTATAACCCCGATGACTGCAACATTGGTCGGGGCGCAAGTCAGTGTTCTGCATCTCATCTGAAGAAGAGCAAATAACAGAGAAGCAACCGTCCTTGTTTTCCCAGTTCCGGGAGGACCCCATATCAACTTCACAGTATTCTGATGATGGCAATTCTCCGTGGCAATGCAATTCAGGACAGCTGTTTGTTGGGACTCATCTAGTTCAAACCTTTGAATGGCTGCATTTTCCCCTTTAAATTTCTCAGAAGAGCAAGCAGGACAAATCCCATAAACCTGGAAGTAGAAGCACAACACGTCACATGTTTAGAAAAGTTCGAGAAAACCAAGGTAAATGAGACTCTAATTATAGGACGGAGTGCAACAGAGATATCTTACGTTGGGATCAACTTGCAATACAGTTGATATGATCTTCATGTTTGCAACTTCTTGATCAGGATTCAGTGCCTTCCAAATGCGCATATTTGTGTTCAGGTTGGTAAGATAAACTGCAAAAAGCTTGTTTCTCTTCTTACCCTTTTCACCTATTTCACTTTTCTTGAACTCAATAGGTTTTGATGCCAGAATTGGAAACTTGAAATTGTCTTCATCCTTCATTCCTTGAACCAAACCAAGGACATATGGCATTTTAGCACGATTCAAATCATCAACATACCTCGGCCGCACATCAGTGAATGCAATCAAATCTCCAAACTCGGGCTCATAAACACCTTCCTTTTTGTAGTTTTCATCATCACCACCGCTGGACGGCTTCATCAGCGAAATCTCATATAAAAGGTCTTCAGGGGGCTCGAAACCCATGGCTATTTGCACATCAAACACTTCACATATTGGCGCTCGAGACAACGTAGTCATGTTCGAGCATAAATCAGCTCGTGTCTCTTCAAGGAGTGGATACATGAATGAGTTCAAGTACTGATATGTGGATGAAAACCTCTCGGGGATCGATTTCACCTGTGAAATGAAGATGACATAAGCTAAAAACATAACCAAAAAACCTCTTTTACCACAATCTGAATCATGCAAGATATATACAGAATAATAGCTAATAAGCAACTCAATCAGTCAATCTAAATAGTCAAAATCATAATCCATCTTCATTTATGTAAAAATCCAACAATCATGACATTTCCTGCATACCTTGTTGGAGTAATAATCTTTGTTCGTGACATCCGCAATGGACCAAGAAAACACAGTATCAACCAACCCCAAGTTCTTCAGTTTCTCCCCCTTCTCTTTGCTTCCCATCATTGTTATGTCACCTCCTTGCCTGATCACTAAAACGCCACACACAAGAATTTAAGAGACAGTGAGCAAATTCCAGGAAGCTACAAGTTACTTACTACTAACATGAGTGTGAATTGTGGAATGTGGAATAAAGAAAGAAAAAGGGGGAGAATTTTGACTCGGAATCAATTCCAAACAGGGGAATCAAGTCTTACAAACAAAGCAAGCGTAAGAATAAAAAGATTCTCTAAGCAACAGGGAAACTAGAAAATCATAATCTGCAAAACAGAACAAAACTTGTTTAAAAATATTATTTTTTGCACAACCCAGTTGCCCGAAAACTGAAAGTATGCAAAAGACGAGTTCTTCGTTACGGTGAAATGGGATTTTGAAGAAAGCCATTTTGGCTTTTGGGTTTTTTTTACTTGGAAAGCAAGAGCACCAAAGATTCCTCGTACGGTACTTAGTTTCTTTCCACTTGCTTAATCCTATACTTTGCTCAGTTCTTCATTGTTCCAATTTATTTGAAGGGTGTCTCTTAATTTATCATATTTCTCTTCAGAACCGAGAAAAAGACAGAAATGGAGCTACAGTGATTGGACATGGATGCATGGGGTGAGGACGCATTTCGGAAATGCGTCCTCTATTTTGGAGTTAATTTTATGTCTGGCCAGGTAAGAAGAGCATTACGGTAATGCGGCCTTGGCAAAAACCAGTTTTCTCTGATGAGGACGCATTTTCATAATGCGTCCTCTAATTTTTAATTAATTTTATTTTTAATTTCGTTTTTTAATAATAAATATTGTACTATTGTAATTGAATTATACTTTATAATTATTTTGAAAAATATATATTTTAATTATTATTTGTATAAAATATTATAATATTATTTTTCGAGTTGTGTATGCATCGAATTTAAACAAAAATATAATTTTCATATGAACTCATTTTTTAATAATATGAAGTTTGGTGTAATCCACGTGTGGTCCTATAATCCACGTGGCTTAAAAAATGAAGTTTGGTGTAATCTATAATCCATGTGGCGCGTGTAATCCACGTATGTCAAAATAAAAAACTTCGATGTTTTGTTATTTTAATTTTAGATGTTTTATTTATGATTTTAATAATGCGCGAAATCCACGTGTGGTGCGTGTAATCCACGTGGCTACACAGTTAGGTGTGATGCGTGTAATCTGTGTGGCGCGTGTAATCCACGTGGCTACACAGTTAGGTGTGATGCGTGTAATCCATGTGTGGTGCGTGTAATCCAAATATATTCAATTTAAAAAAAATAATGGATTTAATTAATACTTTTTGGAAAAAATGATATTCAATTTAAAAAATATAATGTATTATTAAATTTCACATTCAACTTATTTTGGGTGAACAAATGTAATTAAACTAAATGTTAATGAAAAATAATGAGTAGAGTAGTGAAAATCAAGTGGGGTTCATGAATAGTACAAAGTGGTTTCTTACCATTGTGGAGAAGAAAAATAGTGGTTTCTTAAGCGGTTTCTTAAAGTGAGGTGGAAGAGAGAGAATGAGAAAACTAATATGTTTAATTTGTAAGAAATCGGTAGTAGTTTCTATCATTGTCCTTGGTCTTATTGCCAAGTCTAAAAAATCTTTATGGCCAAGTCTAAAAACATGAGTCATAAAGTGATATGCCAAAAAATGGTGAACAGAGAGAGTATTTGTTTATCTAGTACTCCCTCTGTCCCGAAATAATTGACACATATATTTTTTGACTCGATATTTTATACAAACTGATATGACAGGGAATAATTGTAAAAGAGTAGGGATATTTAGGAAAATGGTGGGCTCAATCAAAAAGTTGGTGAAGTTAAAGAGGATATATAGAAATTTTACAACATATTTTTTACCATTTTGGGTAAGAATTAAAGTGTGTCATTTTATGCAATACGAACGAAAATAGAAAGTGTGTCAATTATTCCGGGACGGGGGGAGTAGTTTATTCACTTACCTTTTATGGGCGTTTTACCTCTTTCTTTGAAGTTCTTCCGTCACGTGATCATGGTCTGATTGTCGTATCCTCATCTTTGGATCATATCCTCATCTTTGGATCGTATCCCCCTTTGTGCGTAACACATCCAAATATGGGGCATCATGGCATTTTTTTTACTGTTAGTGTCTTCGCTATATCCGTGGCATATCAGTTCATAGTATTGTTGTGCTTGTGGCTTCATTGAGCGAACTGACTCACCTATATCTCCTGGCAAAGTAACTACTACGTGTAACCTGACTTCTTGTTTCGTTGTGCTTAGTTTGGCTATACTGGTCCGGGCGAGTCTTACATACCACATGGAGCATGAAAGATATGGTCATCTGTTTTGGAAACCATCTCAGATAGGTAAGTGTTCTATTGCTTTAGCTTTCAAGGCGGTCAAATCAAGAGGGGAAAAATGCATATCATTAACAAATGTATGGAATTCCAGTATTCATGTAAAATTTTCGTATTCTGCTGAAAATTGATCATTATTTTTCTACCTTTTGGTAAATTCTTCTAATGCTGAGAATTTGCACTGTATACAAATGCCCTTTTGCCAAAATGAGGCCACTGTAAACCATTTTTCAGCAAATGTAATTTAGCTAAGCAATTATGGTTGATAGCCACATGCTTGTTTCCAGTGCAGAAACAAGTTCAAATGAAAAGGATAAAGGCATGTAAACGAAAACCACCTGTAGGTTAGTAAATGAATTGTAATGCCTCTTTTAAATAATAAAAAAATGGGATTAATAAAACAAGAAGATGCAATGTAAAAGCCTGGTAAGATGAAATTTATAAGAAAATATTATGTTTTAAAAAATCAGATTAACCAACTCCAAAATTAGTAAGAAAAAAGAAATATCAAGAAAACTCTTTTTTTAACAGCAGAAAAGGAAAGCACGAAATAACATTTAAAGCAAAGTACACCTCTGTTTCTGACTCGGGATACAAATGTATTTAACCATTAATTTTACTAACGTCTAACATGTCATTCATTCCCCTCTCAACTTCTAATTAAGCTTAAGCATGCCAAAATCATCCAGCCAAGACCTCTACCTGAGTTTCCAATATTTGAAGCAGTACCAGGCCATAAACTACACACATTGTCCAATATTTGCAAATTTACACAAGCACACGAACCACAGGAATATCGCAGTCAAGATTACGATGTCCACAGGCCATGGATGGCATGCAGGTCACCGAACTCAGTTGATTTCAACGACACCTTGTACAGCTCCCTCAGCTTTGCAACTTCTCCGGACTTGTTCTGAATGGCAGTAGACAACATTTTCTTCAGCAACATCCGGAGCTGATTCCAAAATTTAGTGCAAAGCTCAGGACTCTCTTGGCTCAAAGAATCATCTTGTGATAAATGACGAGCTTCAAGAAGACGAGTAAGAGCAGCTTCCAAGTGCTGCCACAGAAATAATCCCCATCAAACAACATAAAGCATGAAAGAGAAGAAGCTAGCTTGATTGAGTTTTAGTAGCTTCGAGTAGAGAAATACAAGACAATAGTTGAGCATGTAAAGGTTTAAGTACATAACACAGACCATGCAGCATTCCTTTTCTGAATCAAATTAACCTCCATTTCAACACTAAACACCTTCAACATATAGTGCAACACATAATAAAAACATACCGACGACAAAAGAACTTTGCATATCTGAAAGAGCCAACTTTTGCTTAAAATATTATGCCATAGCCTCTTTGGAGAGGATAGGACATCCGGAACCTAATTAAAAGTTAGATATTCTGATATTTAGCATCACTTCAGTGCTCTTAAATAGCGTAAAGGCTACGTATACACTTTTAACATGTCTATCATATCCACGAACTAGATTTCTCAAAAAAATATGTGGTAATTTTATAAAGACGTGAAACAAATTAACTCAAATACTAACAGATGCTGCAAATGATGCGAGTTTGGGAAATTGTCAGGATACTCGCTTTAGTAAAGAAGAGAGCCTCAATTCCTCATCCAACAATGTCTCGTCCATTGAGATGCTTCTCACTTCAACCACACATATTGTTATGAGATTTATAGCAGTTATCAAGCCAATGCAACCAAGTTGTTACTACTGTCAGTGAAGGATAGGTTATCCAGTGAATCAAAATAAAAATATCAATTTGCCTTAGCTGTTCCTTGAAGATCATTCTGACAGCTGGTAAAACAAATCAAAATAATAATAAAGTCCTTTGTTTTCCTGTTTCTAAGTAATTCATAATTTCATATTAAAGAATCATGCTAGAAGTACTACAAAATAAACAATGTCATAGCACAAGGGTTACAGATCAAAAGCTTACCACGTTTGAATGTAAGGAGCTCCCAAGGCTTATAGAAAGGTCCGATCTCTCCACGACAATGGTAAGGTACATCAAGGGATGTGTTTCTGGCCTATAGAAGTCCATGGACTTATGCCAGTTCCTGTCAGCCAAAGAAGCATATTGCTTAACCTTATGGCTCTCACCTCTAGACAAATTACTCTTCTGCAAATTCGACCCAAAGAACTTTAAGCAACATTGTTTTTGATAGCAAGCCAGCTGAAAATAAGCATAAGCAGC
>JAULKM010109688.1:0-23334 GCA_032355605.1 Rubia tinctorum
AGGTAGGGTTATATCTGCACTAAAAATTATCTGAGGGTTATATTGGCACTTATGTCAAGTAGGTAGGGTTATAAAAGTACTTTTTCTCTAGTTAAAAATTAGTCTGATTAACTACCACTTCGATGAATCATAACAATTGATTGAATCAACGAAAACTTGAAACACAGTAGTGACACTAATGGGAAAAATTGCGGAAATAGCGAAGAATAGCACTTGCCATATTTTTACTGGACCACAATCCAAAGAACGAAGCACGATAATCGACCACAATCACATGATCAAAGATCTCCAAAAAGGGTATGAAACACCAAAAAAGGTAGAAGATGTTTTACTTCTGAAAGGCACAAAAAAATCAGGCGATACTGACTTGATCATCAAAGCTTCCTCCCCGAAGATATTTGCAGGTACTTAGAGAGGATATGACTCGCCGTGAACTGATTTTGTGCACTATCATTACTTGAAAGGAATTTCCAACATAAGTGGTGGCGTTTTTGGGGAATCAAAATTTTCTTTTAGTGTTTTAATAGTTCATGGGGAAAGGTCGGAGCCAACGTCAGAGTTGTTACCCACATAGTAGATACATGGAGAAAATAGACAGATCCCACACTCAGAGAGCGAGTAAGTGGAAAACTAACACAACTGCGCTAGGAAAACTCTCAACGATGGTATGCACGCACAATAAATTGTTCCCACTAAGGATGACCCGCAACAAAACTACGTTTATGTATTACTATTCGCTCTTTATGAAAAGTAGATACATGATACTAGACAACAAGAAAAGGAAATCCATACAGAGGCCAAGATTATATAGATCGCTTAGCTACAAATTATATGAACCGAATCGAGATTGAGTCGGTCAATGACTAAGTTAGTAAGCCTAAAAATAACTATGCTCTAATCAAAGGTTTAAATCAAAGAGCTACATGAGCTAATTAAGTAATAGTAGCTAAAAATTCGATTTGCATGATATACACACGAACAATAGGATATTCCTATAGGAACGTCATCAATTAGAGGATCACTGTTTGCAGGATCCACTTCAAACCCCAATTAAGATCACTCAAATAGCAGGTCCAATTCATACCTTAGCCTCAGAAAATTTTGTTAACCAAGAAATTATCTAGGAATAGCAACTGAATTACCAGCTTACACCTAAGGAAGATAACCTTAGTAAATTTAATGAAAGAGAAATGACATTAGCATATCCAATAAATACTTTATTAATTCAAATATTAGATTCATACAAAAACTAAGTACTCCCTCTATCCCAGCTCAAACCGCACAATTCACTTTATGTCACTATTCACTGTCTAACTTTAACCACACATTTGAATAGATATAAACAATAATATTATCATATGTTATATGGTTGGATTCGTCGTAACAAGTAATTTCTAAATATTAAATTTTTATTTGCCGCTATTATACATAGTTAAACATATTAACGGTCAAACATATTTCTTGATAACCGTGAAAAAGACTCCTTGCAATTTGAGGTGGGACGTAGGGAGTATTACAATAGAATTTCTTGCTTAAATGAAAGAGAAGCTTCCCCTAGGAAGAATTACAAACGGCTATCTGTGAACCTATTATATATATATAGTTACTTGATCTTCTAGAAGCAATGGCTTGGTAAAGCCATAGAGACCCCAGGAAAGTTTCTCCGTCGATATTTCTCAACGCGAACTTTGAAGGGACGAATAGATCCCTTGAAGATCACTAAATTTATAAGAGCATATCTAATGGTGTGACTATTGGACCTGCTTGTAATATTTCAAAAATTGTAGCAAGGTCCCTCACCATTGTTGCAGACGCCACATATGTTGCTTGTCAAGCGATACCGCTCAACAAAGCATACCGCTTGATGTCAGATATCATAAATGTAAAGTGCTTTAAACTCAAATAAAATCACTTTCTTACTAGTTTAAATTAATTACTATGATATAATTATGTAAAAATAATTTTAAGACTTAAATATGTGGGACCTATCAAGCTTTAAAGAGTGCAGCTAACCATTGGAGAATTGTGTAGCTTGCTAACTCACTCGCTTGAAAAGTGACATGACAAGACAAACTACAAGATATTGTAGTTTACCATTGGAGATAGTGTTGTCAATTTGATTATTCAGATCAGGTTTAGGTTCATATTAAACATATTTGGCTTGAAATGGGTTGGGTTGAAATAAGTCAAAATTTGTATGTCGGGTCGGGTCAGGTCAAAATAGGTCCGGCTGAAACGGGTCAAAGTCTGTTGGTTGAGCCGAGTCGTGTCGGATCGAATCGAAGTGGGTTGAGGTTGAAGCGGGTCAAAGTCTGTTGGTTGAGCCGAGTCGTGTCGGATCGAATCGAAGTGGGTTGAGGTTGAAGCGGGTCGAAGTTTGTTTATCAGGTCGATTCGAGTTGAAAAGTGTCAAAGTCTGTTTGTCGGGTCGAGTCGGGTCAAAACTTATTTGGGTTGAAAAGTGTCGAAGTCTTTTTGTTGGGTTGGATCGAGTAAATGTCAAGTCAGGTTCTGACGGGTCTGTAATATTCTTCGGGTCAGGTTGGGTTGGGTTACACCACTAGAAAACAGGTACATAGGCACCAGTATGTCAGTGTTGGGCATGGGCGGAACTAGAAATTTTTATTTGGTGGGTCACAATTTGATTTGGTGTCTCTATCTCTGAAGATAGTGTTAGAATTTTGAATTTTTTTTGAATTTAGGATTTTGGGTTAGAACTATTAGGTCATAATCGGGTTTTGAGTTGAGTTTGGGTTCGGGTTTGGGCCCAGATTATCATGTCAGAATCGAATTTTGGGTTGAGTTCGGGTTGAGTCGGGTTTGGGTTTGGGTCAATATTTTGTAGGTCAGGGCCGGGTTGAGGTTGATCGAGTCGGTCTGGGTCGGGTCAGAAATTTGGGTTAAAGATTGACAGCTCTAATTGGAGATGCTCTAAGTGAGGTGGGAGCTAAGGCAAGTATAATTTCCCATTATCCTACTGCACCACCTCTATACCCTAAGTACTCTACATGACCAGTTACCATCTTCCTCATCAAGTAGAGCAGACACGCTACTTAGTAGTGGTCGCACACTTTACCAGTGCATTTGTTCCACCCCACGAACCAGTCAAACGAATTCACAAAGGAACTCATCCTTGACGAGTCCGTTAACTGCGTAGCCCATCTTCTTCCCCAACTTTAACTGCTGGAAGTAGGAACTCCCCCCTCACATTGGTTCCCTTCAGTTCCCACGAGCCTTGCCACCATATGAGAAGGATCGATGTCATTAGAGATGTCAATTAATCCCAATAACTATTGGGACCCATTAAATACAAGCTAATGGGATGGGAAATTCCCATTATTTTCTAGTTTGGGATTATGATCAAATGGGTTTTATAGCATTGGGTTACAAAGAGAAATGAGATTGGGATTCCAATTTTCCCATATACATATTTAAAATTGGGTAATTTTCCCATATACCCAATTAATACCCGATTAATTCCTATCTTTTGATTAATATATTATTTAGTGTAATTAGACTCCACAATAGCGTGATTATTTTTAATTCTTTTCTGACTATTTTTATATTTACATTTTCCAAACTTCATCAAATTCCTACTACGACTGTAAACGAGTTTGTTCAAGTTCAAATTGTTTAAAATAATTCAAACTCGGCTCGATTCGAATGAACCTGTAAAATCATGATTCACCTTGACCTCGAGTGATATTAATTTAGTTTAAGCTCGAAAACGAGCAACGAATAAATATATTATATTATATTATATTAAATAAAAATGAAATATATATAATATGTTGGCTACGTGAACTCGACAAGATTAACGAACAATATTAGTTGGGTTTGAACTCGAACTCGAATGTTGTATGAGATCGTATTCGAGCTCGTACAACATTCAAGCTCGAGCTCAAATACTGTACGAGCTCGAATATTGTACATGCTCGAGGCTGAATGCTGTACGAGCTTGAATACTGTACGAGCTCGATCTTGAATATTGTACAAGCTCGATCTCGAATACTGTACGAGTTTGATCTCGAATACTGTACAAGCTCGATCTAGATTAATGTACAAGCTTGATCTAGAATACTGTATGAGCTCAATCCCGAATACTGTACCATCTCGATCTCGAATACTATACGAGCTCGATCTAGAATACTGTACGAGCTCGATCCCGAATACTGTACAAGCTCGATCAAAATGGAATTCAAGTCGAGATTCGACCGAGCTATTTGCAAATAGTTTGCTTCAAAATTGAATTGGATTCAAACTAATTTCACTCAAAATCGAACTTGAGTCAAACTAATTTCATTCGAACTCGACCAAGAGCCAATATACTATAGGTTCATAGGAGTTTGAATCGAGTTGGAATTCAAGATATTTTAAACGAGTTGAATTGGAAATAGTGGTTGTTCAAGTTCAGCTCGACTCATTTATGGTCCTAAGTGTTGTTGAATTAAAGTGAAAAGACATAAATTGTACCCTATCCAACGTTAGATTATAATATAATTTAAGCATGTGAATGAGTGACGGTCTGTCTAATAACAATAAACTATTAGACTACTGATTTATACATGCGTTAAAGATGTATAATTTTTGAATTATATTGATTTTTTATGTTAAAAATTATATATGCATTTAATTGGGTAATTTTGCACATTTATTGGGTATTTGTTGGGTTCCCATTAAGTTAACATAATTTGGGACCCATTGAGATAAAAATTTCCCAACATAATCATTCCCATCCCGCTCAATCCCTAAAGCTAATGGGTAATTAATACCCGATCCCATTAACTACCCCATTTATTAATTTTCCATCTCATTTTTTCCCAATCCCGCCCTATTGAAACCTCTACATAACCCCCTGGCTTAATCAATGTTGGACTAGATTCAAATCAGCTATGCTTTGTTTTTCATTCTACGTACCCTATAATAGAGACATGTCAACACCAAAGACACCTTAATCTAAATACTTTGTAAATTTGACTTTACTTTACCAGCGTTAGAATCATTCTCCAATGTCCTTCTCTTGTTGATCTCCCAACTCTCCAGTTGAATGTGTGTGTTCGTTATCCATGGCCGATCACCTTTTTTTGAAGAAAAAATGTAGTCCCCGGATAAAGTATATTTCTGTTCCCGCCAACTCTTGCACATCATGGTCGTTGCCTTCTTTCTTAGATATTCCATATTCGGGAAATTTATTTAGAAGGGTCTCTATGAGCATTTAGAATGGTGGGAGTTAGAATAAGGGGAAAGTTAGTATGTACAATAAGAGAAGCAAAAATTAGGGGGCGAAGAACACAATGGCCATTAATTATACCTTGTTCTTCCTATCTTTGCGACCCAACTAGATCACTTTGCACGTTCTTTGGACAAACACTTGGCTGACTTGTTGAAAACCAATGTAGTTAACTCTTTCCTAGTCATCTTACGTTCCAGTGTTCTACAATGTGCTTTGGCTCTTCCTCTCTCGTTGGAAACATGATTGTTATCACTACTAAATCCCAACTTCGTGGGGTGAGTATTTCGTGAACGTGACACAACATCACGAGTCCTTTTCTTATAAATTATTGAACCTACATTCACAAATTCCTGAAGAATTTGTTAAACTAACTTATTAAAACATAGTTAGTGAAGAAGAAGAAAATTGTGGACATGTTATCCTTAGATTTTTCAGTAAGTCAACAAATAACCCCCACTAGATAAAATGTAAAATATTATAACCCCGGGTACTACCTAGATCACATTCATTAGGTATTCACTTAACATAAACTATTAAACCATCAATATAAACATTAGACCTAAAAAACCTCAACCATTGAAGAAACCATCTCCTTTTCAAGAAATACAGGGTTTATTACCACCAATCTTTATAACAAACAAGTGAGAGCTTAATTTTTCTCAAATATTGCCAACCTAAAAGTAGAATAGTAAATGAGCTTCTTCCCCCCTGCAAAACGGAGAAAATGAACTGAAAATTTTCCTAGATGAGGAGGAAAGTAGGTGTATTAATCATGGAATATATACCTTTGATGATGAAGAGAATTTAATATTAGGAGATGAAAGAAATGGAATATAAGGATAGAGAGATTTTGATGTGGGAGAAATGGGGGGGGAGGGGGGAATGGTGATTTTTCTTAGGGTAGTTAATACCGTTGGAAAAACCACCTTTAATGCACTTTTTTTTCCCGTCTGATAGAGCTTCCAAACTCGGAAGATGGCAGTCTCTTCCTATATGACGGGACAAACAACTTCTAAACTCGGAACCTGCTTTGGTATAAAATAAAATAAAAATTCTCCCCAAATGAAACCATCGACATTCAAGAAAAAAACCACCAATTGAACCTCTTCTCAGACCCTAACCCTCAAATTGCTTAACATTTCTCCAATCCTATAACAATGTCAAGGCCTAGGTAAACAAATAAGAGTACCGGGGGGCGAGTGACTGTAGCCATCAACTATTCATCCAGATTGAGCCATCAGAATTTTTCAGTAGCAAGGCGGAATAGAAGTATGTCAGATTTCCTTAGCCTAAAGTGATATATCCAAGGTTATTCGTGCATCATCGATATCTGGTTTGAGCTAGCATTATTTGTTACACTGTTTCAAAGTTTAACATCTTGGAAATTTGTAATGCTTGGAAGAAAAGGTCTATGTGGACGAGGTGATTCAATTTTATGCCAATTTAGGAAAAAGCATGAATAATAGGGATAGTACTAAGTTTAATGGAAAACTTATTTTGGTTAACATGTATACAATCAATGAGGCCCTAGGATCAAGCTATACATCTCCCAAGAAATTGACAAACAACATCGATCCCCATGGACCCTTGAAGATTTATCACTAACAAAGTTGGCCATCGGTCACCAAAGTTATCCCGTTAGACCTTGTAGCTATAACTAGGAAATATTTTCATCAGATTGGAAGTACCGTGGGCCCGGTTGAGATTTTTAACAGTGGTGTTCTCACAATTTTGCGATGCCTCATTTATCAGTGGGTATGCGTTAATGTATTGCCCATGAGTGGGCACACATACAAGTCGGGCATCGGTAGTTTTATGCTCTTCTACTATGTGATATAGGAGGAGAAGATAAACCTTGGGTTTACTAATCTTATGAGCATGCTCAAGGCCATGCATACGAAGATGAATGATCTACTCTGTGAGGGAAAGATTACGAAAATGATGAAGAATGACGGCGTCCTACCCCAAGATCGTTCTCTCTGATTGGGGGTACTATAATGAGGCATGGTTTCAACACAAGAAGTTACATATTTCATTTCATGGTAGATGGGAGCAACACGTGATTCCGGGTCAAGCTGTAAAGAATTAAAAAAAGGTCTAGGGATGAGGATCTTGATCAATCTGAGGGTTCATCTTCTCGTAAGTGTACAATATTTTTATAAAGTTTTTTATATTTAGTTTTTTTATAAAGTTTTTTTATAATATGGTCGTATTGGAAGGTTCGCAGAGCAGTTGGAAGAGTTGAATTGTTTGGTATTTGAATTGCATTTGGGGAGACATTAAGCAAAACTACGAGATGTTGGCTAGAGCAGATACGCACCAACAAAGTTTTATGGAATCCTAGGGAATCTATCTTGTATTGAGCTAAAATGAAGAGTCACTTAACTTCGAGCTGGTTTTCTTAGAGAGCAAGGAAGAGGCAAATGATTGTGCAAACCAAGAAGAAGCCAATCTCGATGAGAACGTTGATCTCATGTTCTAGAGTCTTCTGGAGAATTTAAAAAAAATTATATCTATAATGTGTTGTTTCCAAACATAGTACCAAGAATGTTTTACATTTCATTAAGTCAAGAATTTTTGTTTATCTCTTGAATTTTAAAAGATGAAGTTTACTTACAAAATGCAAGATGTTAGTTTATTTCACGAATTTCAACAATTGGACTTTAAGTTGTTTGGAAAATGCTTAAAGATCTGAAAAATCACAATTGAAGCTGACTGATTTCCAAATACGGAAACTGATCCACTCTTTAAAAAATGGTTGGATGATGTTATGAGCCCAGAAGACGATTCGGCTCCAATAGACCAATGTTGCCAATTAAGTTTCCTAGTTTGGAAAAAGGAATTCCGAGTTTATCCCCAGTTGAAGACCAGCTCTTGAAAACAACGATGGAGCATTTTTTCAGAACTTATTTGGTTTCGAGTCCGAAAGACGATTCGTCCCTCACTATTAAAGGGCCAAATTACACATTCCAAACTTGGAAAGAGTAATTTGGCCCTTTAATACCAGAAGCCAAATTGTCTTTTAGACTTAGAATATACTCTGTATTTAAGAAAATAAAAACCCCAAATTGACTAAGACCCCATTCCATCAAATTTCAAAACCATCCACACAATTCCGACCTCGGATATACAATTGGCTACTACTCCCTCTCTCATACTTAGTAAACGATGATTGTCAAATGGCAAGAGGAGGTTCATCTCGCATCCCCCGCTCTAGATCTACTGACAACAATCACGTGTATGATAATGTTAAATTTGTTTCTATTAGTGCTCGAAATAGGTATGAATTTTTATGTTCCAAAGGGAAGTTCCTTTATTGTTATGTGACTGACTATAATGAGGCTTTGCAATTAGGATTAGCCGATCCCTTAGAAAAGGTTAGGAACCAATATCTGCGAAAGTTGCTATCTTGCAAAAAATTGGCCTATTTTGATTTGGCATGTCAAGTCTATAGTAATTGGCACAAGGTTGAGAATGAGGCTTACTCCACTTGGGTGGGGGGATGGACATTGTATTGATCAATGGACTTTGAATGAAACCCTAGAGTGCCCGTATAGGAACCCAGAGAGCGTTTACCCAGAAGACTTAGAAGGTCCATTGAATGTTTTTTATCATAGAGGAAAATGGCCTCCACTTGTTGATTACCCATATGTAGACCCTATACAATGTAGTGTGAGGTATTTCTAAAGGAAAATGACCTATTTGGGTAAGCTGGAGACTTTTTATCCTCCACATTTGGCAATCGATAGACGTATGGTCTATGAAATGATTGCTAGGTGTCCAGTACCAACCTCCAGCCATATCACCGAGCCCTACTATACCATGTTAATGCTGTTTTATTTCATTATGGATGGTAGGAAGATCAACTCTGTGGCGGCAACATTTAGGCGTATGCTTTGGGTTGCCACCTCGACAAGGGTGATAAGGAGCCGGCCATACAGTAGTTTGATCGCCCTTATATTAAGGAAGGTCAAGGGAAGAAAAACCCCCAAAGTATTTTTACAAAACTTACTTCAAATATAAAAAGTGGATTTTGTATAAAAATAATATAGTGTTATAAGACCCAAGACGGTTGGGGAGGCGAGCAAGAGGCCTAGAGTTGTTGAAGGTTAGTGAAATTGATTCATTTCTTATTTTCTTATATTTTTATACATATTAATTAGTATATGTTTAACTATTTTAGATTCGGAGAAGACCTACTTCAAAGGTATAAGAGATTACTATAAGTTGGTTCGCAAAAAGTTCGCCGCGATGAAGGCGAGGATTTTGAAAATGGAGAAAAGACAAAGAGCCTACGAATGCCATCTCGTATCAACGCAACGACCACATCTTAATCAATCCACATCTTGATCGATCGACATCGATGGGTGATCTTGAGAATGACCATAGTCAGACGTTCCAATGATGTTGCATTCTCCAATGATACCTCAATATTGAACTTGTTTATTTCTAGGATGGTCATTGAACTTGTTTTTTAGGATGGTTGTTTATGTCTAATTATCACGTTTGAACTATAAATTGATATTTTCATTATCACGTTTGATGCCATTTTATGTTCATAAATTATTATTTTTTCTACTTATTGAACATTCGTAGCTTCAAAACGAAACTTAGCTCAAACAAATTTTTAGTAATTTATTTTCAACACACAGCCAATTATAATCATTGACACTACTTCTTATGTTTTGTTTTCTTTGATACCTTCTTGGTCCTCTGCCTTTTATGTGTGACATTTTCACAGACGTCAACCCTAATTCCTCCACCATGGTCGCTACATCCGATGAAATTGGTCAAACTAAGATCGTCCTCCTCAAGTAAGATAGCATCATCGATTCAAACATTGGTTGAATTTTGACTGAAACCAACAATATCTTCAATGTAATATTCTTTAAGGAATGTACATTTCTCTTCAACAACAATCTCCCACCCATGATCGGAAGGGTGCTTTAAGTAGAAAACATGGTGCACTTTGGAGGCCATGATAAAAGGATCTTCCTGCCAACCTATCCAACTCCTATCCACAAGGGTGAAACCAAAATTCTTAGTCCGATGCCCATTGTTGAAATCTACCCCCTGACATTTGAAAATAGCTACTCACGTAGACATAATCAAGCTCCCATATTTATGATACTGTGCCAAAGTAACACTGTTTAAGGTACATTTGATTACTATCAATTTCATTACCGACATGCAAAGCTTTGGAATTGAGAGACACTCCACAGTTCTGAGATATACCGTTATCATCCAGTATTTTTGTAACGAACGTAAAACAATTAAAATAGTATCCTCCATAAGAGAGTACAGTTTCAATTGGTCTATGAGCCAACCATTTTACTTGCATATGATGATCTCCTTTAGCTACGTGTTCATGCAACTATGATAAAAAAAGTCCACTGTGTAATTGGAGGACCCATGTCTCATTGAAATTAGGGTTTGCGACTCTAATGGCATCTATAGGAATCCCTATATATGGGACACCATCTTCATGATTGTGAAGGACATAAAGATGGGCAGTACTTAAATCTTCCATGCTAGGGTTGAAACGTTTCCCCTACCTAACCCCATGACCTTCCAATCATCCCTCATGTCTATGAGTTGGAACCCCAACCGAATCTACCTCTTTAATGTAATCTGTACAAAAATAGATGACATTCTCTGCCACATTCCTCTTTGCAATACTTGTATCAGGCCTATACCGATTCTTCACAAAATGCTTGAATATTTTCACGTACCTCTCGAAAGGGTACATCCACCTTAGAAAGACAAGACCTCAAAACTTTATTTCACGCACGAGATGGACACACAGGTGGACCATAATGTAAAAAATGAGGGTGGAAAATATATTCCATATGGCGCAGAACTTCCACAAGCATTGAATGCAAATGTTCCAACTTTGACACACTAATATTTTTTGCTACAAAGGGACTTCAACAATAAACAAATCTTCGTAATGCACAATCTTACAAGGGATGGAAATAACAATCGAATCATAATGACATTCAATTCGTGCATTAGATTGTGACAATCATGAGATTTCAACCCAACCAACTTCAAATCCTCAACTGGTACACAAGTACAGATGTAGGAAGATTACCTAGTTGGGACATTAACACTACTAAGGGGCTCACAGAAAGATTTCTTCTTCGATTGAGACATAGAATAGCAAGCAGGCGCAAGTAGTAATATTCACTAGAACTCACTGGGCGTAAATTCTTCTGAATACCCATCTCAAACAAATCTAATTGACCTTTAAGCTTTTTCGTTGTTTTCCTAGGGGTATTCAACAATGTCCTGACCAAATAATCACACCCATTCTTTTCAATGTGCATAACATCGAGACAATGTTTAACATCCAAATGCTCCAATAAGGCAATGTGAAGAAAATGGAGCCCTTCTTCCAACTCTCATCCACAGTCACTTTACGCTTCTTCTTCCCGAAGTCATTGGGCAAAATCTTCAAAGTTTGAAATATATTAGTGCATGTTTGTGAAACCGGTGCTTCTATACCCTCTACTACCTCATTGAACCATTTTTTACTAATCGCCATGGATGGTTCTCCGGAAGAAACTGACGATGACCTTGATATACAGTTTTACAACCATGCTTCAATTGGTGGTAATCGTTGTCCTTCTCACACACGAGGCAAGCAAAGTGGTCTTTCACTGAGTAGTCGGACAAATTACCGTATGTAGTAAAATTATTAATAGTGCAAAATAACATCGCTTTCAATGTAAAGTATTCGTTAACACTCAAGCCATATGTCCGAATACCCTCCTTAAATAGAGTCAACAAATCCTCAACAAAAGGAGAAAGATACACATCTATGTCATTACCATGTTGCTTAGGACTAGAAATCACACAGATAACAACACATACTTACATTTCATAGTCAACCATGATGGAAGATTGTAGATAACCAATATAATAGGCCAAGAACTATGTGTACTACTCATGTTACCAAATGGATTCATTGCATCGGTACATACCTGAACCTTAAATACAGGGGTTCTTTTCCAAACTCATGGTAAAGAGCATCGAGTTTTTTTCATTATTCACCATCATCCACCGGTCGATCCCTCTCTGCTTGCCATCGCATCAATTTTACATATTCCTTACACGCAAATAATTTTTGTAGTCTGGGAACGACTGGGAGATACCACATTACTTTTTTCGGTGTTTTTCCTTGTTTTAGTTACCACTTCTGCACCCGCCGAAATTGCATCCCTCTTCAATATGTACCGAGACTCCAATATAACCGGCTTGTTTCTAGATTTTCATCTTTTTCCCCCGGTACAACATACAATCACTTGGGCAAGAATGTATTTTTTTTAATTCCAATACCATTGGGCAGAGAACTTTTTTCGGCATACAACCTATCCAGCATCATGTTACATTTGGGGTACAATTCCTTAAGAAATTATATATTTTTGGTCATCGATTATCTATCCACCCAAGTTTGGCCTTCAAATTCATTATCCTTAAGTTGCACTAAGGACAAAATAAAATTTTAACCATTGTACAATGGTGTCTCTTTCTCATCAGGTAATGCTTGTAATGCCTTAGGTTTACCATTGAACTATCTTGCAATATCCCTTCACCATTTCATTAAATTCTGCATTCCCATCTAATTCATCTCCCACATTTAATGTACTCGAATCAATCATCTATTCTGTTTATCCAACTTCCCCATGCCATACCCAACGGGCGTAGGAAGTTTGAAACCCCCTCATTATAATATTTCCCCGCAGTTTATTCCTCCCTTAAAATACATTGTTTTTACAATATTTACACGGGCATCAGGTTAGCACAACACCATTTGTAGAAGCACCTGCAATGCTACTGTAAGAAATGTTTCAATCAATGACATGTACTCGGGTGATTTTCTAAGATATTTACCAATCAGTTCATCCTATTCCATTGTCCTACAAGTCAATTACAGTGCAAACCATTAGTGGTCCCACAACAATAATCATAACCCTAATCCCTAGTTAACCTAACTAAAAACCCTAATTTAAGACATATACATATATATGTAAAACTAATAATTTTGAATGGTAACATTTTATACAACTTACCTTCTCCAATGAATACAATGCTTTTCAATGGACTAGGAAAGGCAGACAACCATTTGAATTTGTTTCTCTCTGAAAATTTCAAGAATGGCCGCATCTTTTTTTAATTATATATAGCAATTTTTTAAAAAATAAATAAGGGTCAGAAACCATCATTAGGAGTTCAGAAACTAGCCCCCGATGAGTTTTACGAACTTGGAAGACTATTCGTCTCTTCATATCTGCCATATACCACCTGTTATAAATTTGGAAGGCAATTCATGTCTCATTTTCACACTCGGAACTGGCCTTTTTAAAGGTGATTAGACACAACCGCCTTTGATTAGAGATAATTAAAGGTGTTTAAAATGTTAACTGCTTTTAAAAGACCTAAATTAAAGGCGATTATTGAAAAACACCTTAAATTATTAAATAACCACCTTAAATCAATTTTCCTGGACCGATTAGACATTTTGAGTTGAGAACCTTTAAATAAAGACACTCCCATGTTTATGATAAATAACTTCCTTCTATCGCCGCCTTTAATGGGATAGTCTCTATTAGTTTAAGCTACTTCGGCCATTTTGACTGTCAACGCCCCATCCAGTTACGAACTAAAAAATCGATCCTTGCTATTTTTTAATGGTCGGGCTGGATTCCGAGCTTGGAAATGGATTGGGAATAATAGTAATTTTTCTAATCACAAGGATTTCATACAATTGTTTGTACCAAAAATTAAATTATTTTAATTTACTACTTGAGCATTGAAAAACTACACATAGTTTCCTCAAACTAGGTTTAATTGGCCAACTTTATGAAAAGGCCAGCTTATTGGCCAAAATTCAACAAAATGTCTCATCGTCCAAATTTAAAAGAAATAAAAAAAACCATTGTATAAAGAAGTTATCATAAGTCTCAACCCCTATTCATTCCAAAGGATTTCATTAAAAATTGTCAAAAGAATGATGGCCTAGACTTCCTCAAACATTTGCTTAATCTCATAGTCATGGTCATCCCCTTGATTTCCACCAACAACCGCCCTCGGCTTAGCATCTGCATTACTATCCATTATCATCGGATCAAGATTTTGGGGCTCTTCATCCTCGCTTAGTTCAAGCTATAGTCCTTGAGCTTCCAAGAATCGTTGTTGCAGGGCATCCTATATAGCCTACAAATCTGAGGTCTCTTCAACATCGCCACGAATGCAATTCAAGTAGCTCCCTATGGTAGTCTTCTAGCTGCTTTGGGAACCTTCTTAATAAAAAGAAATTAAAAAATACCCAATTAGTAGAGAATTGTATAAAATTGTCTGTAAATTATTTAAGATTTTTAAATACTTACTAGATCCTGATCCCCCGGCTCTTTCAAGTTCCTCCTCCCTAGCCCTTTTGGTGTTTTTTGCTGCCTTTCCCGGAATAACTCCTTTCTTTCATTTATTTTTAGGGCCGAGCGGTAGCTACTTATGCTGAAACCACACCAAGTCATAAAACTCTTAGCTGACTGGGAAGTCATTAGGTTGGACTCTGGCTTTCTTCATCATTGCAGTGAGCAAGCCACTATAAGGGAGATTTATTTTTTTTTGTTCATTTTTGGCCTTGAGCATACTAATCAAAATGGTATAACATGGCTAATCTTCACACCCTCTATCACATAGTAGAAAAATATAATGTTCCCAATGGTCGGCTCATATGTGTGTCTACCTGTGGGCAAAACATTCAAACACACCCATTCATAAATGAGCCTTTTCTCTACAGTCAAAACACCAATATGATAGCTTTCCGTCCGGCCCACTGTACTTCTTGTTATTTAGAAATATTTCCTTGCCATGGCTACGGGTCAATTGGGGTGGCTTCCATAAAGGATGGCCAAATCTATTGGTGATAGATTTCTACGGAGCCATGGCCATCTTTGGGGTTCAATGCCTCGAGGAACGAGTACAAGCTACCTAGGGCCTCAAATATTGTGTACTTATTAACCGTGATTATTTTTCCATTCACCTTAATACTATCATGATTGGTCATGCTTTGTCCCAAACTAGCATAAATTCAATAACCTTATCAACATGAATGTTTTCTTCTAAACACGACAAATTTTCTTTATGTTCCTCTTTGAAATGCATCAACAAATATCCTAGACTCAAATCTCTAACTGATGATGCATGAATAAATTTGAAATTGATAACCTTACGCTTGGAGAATATAACATACCTCTCCTCCGCTTTTCCGCTTAAAGAGTATTTGGATTTCGAGAGCCGGTGTAGAGTTCATGACTTTGGACTCTTGCTTCCCCGTTACTTTCTTCTTGTATCTGAGCCTCAACATTATAATCGGAATGGGAAATTGAGGGAAGATTTTTGGTGTTACGGTTTAAGAGAGGTTTTCAATTTGGGGTTTTTTTGCTCGTAGTCAATTTGTGCAAGAATTGGGTCCATTTTTTTTATATATTTATGCAGGTTCCAAGTTAGGAATCCATTCTTGTATTATTTTAAAGGGCCAATCCATTTATGAGTTTGGAAACCTATTTTGACGGGAAAAGAATAACATTAAAGGCAGGTTCTCAAAGGGTATTAAATAACCTAAGAAAGCCCGCATTTTCCATCATTATTTCCCACAAAAAAACACCTCCAACCCTTTCCTTCATTTCTCTTTATCTCTAATCCATGATTTCTTCAAGTGATGATTCAAGGTAAGTTTTCAAGCATCCAACTCCTACTTTCCTCATCTACATTTGGTTTGTTCTCACTTCATTTTAACTTTTTTAGAAGGTAATGATCAACACAAGTGCAGTTGGACTTCATGGTGAGCAAGGGTTTATGAATTTGAGGTTCTCACTTGTTTAATGTAGGTTATTGTTTTAAAACCCTAGAATATTTGGTGCTCCACAATACATTTTTGAATGGTATATATTTTTTAGGGGTATTGATTGTTTTGAATATTTAGTGTTGTTATTTAGTGATTACATAATGATTGTGAGTTCGGTCGTACCTCGGGTAGTAAAAACCTAATGACGGTGTAGTACCAAGTTAAAATATTAGTAATTGTTTGAAGTCGATAATAAAAGTAGTATTTTCTTCATAAAATTTGTTCTTAAACTTTATTTTATGAAGTTAGCATCATGTTGAGTGGAGAATATTTGGATGTAGGTTACATAATGTCTAAGAAAAGGACTCGTGATGATGCAACTCTAAAATCGCAAAATAGACATCCGCGATAAAAAATACATGGTTTTGATGACGATGATGGATCCGACGAGTTAGGAATAGGTAAAACACATTGCAGAACAAGAAAATGTAAGATAACTAGAAAAGAGTTAACTCTATGGTTTTCAATAAGTCAGGTAAATATTTGTCCAAAGAACGTGCAAAGTGGTCTAGTTGGGTTGCAAAGTTCGGTAGAACAAGGATGGACATAAAGTATGATAGTTGGCATGAAGACAACTCAAGTTATGCATTCATGGGAAACGATTGCATATTTTGTGGCAAGAGAGATATCATCGCGATATAGATTTGGTGTATACCTAGCCCATGAATTAGAGGTTGTTGGCCTTTAGGCCCAGCCAGAGGTTCTGCCACAAACTAACAAAGACAAAATTATGTCAACTATGAACCGAGAAAGACAGAGACATGTCCAAGAGAATTCATCCACGAACCGAGAAAGGCAGAGTCACATCCAAGATACAGCTATCAATTGAGATTATAGCAACCATGATGAAACCACGATGTAACCCACGATCTGAAATCCTAGTAATCTGAAGCCATGACTGCAATCTACTATAAATGCAAAGAGAGCAGCACTAGCTCAGGTAAGTGACACTAAAACTGAGAAATACCTATTCTCTTAAGGAAGGAACTGACTTGATCATCACATCCCTTTCCTCAGAATCACTTTTGAGACCTTTCTTGAAGGTCCACGTTGACTACATGGTGAACACCAACCATTTTTCCTGCCCAGGAATGCAACATGATTGGCGCCGTCTGTGGGGACAGAAATATTTTCTTTTTTTAATGTGCCTTATTCTCTTCATGATAAAACATGGTTTTCACCAGAAGTGATAGAAGCCAAAATCATACACAGGACTGAACAACTAGGCGTAGCAAGAATATGCATCCCAGTTAAGACCAAGAATACGTTCGTAGAAAAGAATGGGATCACAAATGACGATAAAGAGGAAGCTGAATCTCATAATATAAATGAAGTAAATGAGAGGAGAACTTTTTCAGCCTTCTTAGAAGTGAATAGAAAGCATTTGTATAACCAGTTTCTAACCACAATAAAGCAAAAAATCCCCAAAGATAAATAAAAAATTAAGTTAAATGGATGAGATCCTTAATTACGAAGAAGAATTAGGGAATATAGTAGCATATAATGATACAGGCCAGTCACCGTTAGCACCGCATCTTTGCGATTTCAAAACGCCAAAATATTTCAAGCTAACATTGTATGTAAAAATTAACAATGGGACAACAGACCCCCAAGGAATTCTTACATTCACTTTAATAGTTGTGTTGTCTTTCAATTCATAACTTAAAAAACTAACCAAAAACCCCCTTTTTACATGCTATCTTATATATATGTGTATGTATGTATGTATATAAGTATATGTATATAAGTATATTTATGTATGTATGTATGTATATATGTGTATATATATCTTGTCTAGGATTTACCCTTATATGTGTAAACCCTTAGGAAAATTCCTCTTCTTTGTGGATGGCCCCGACTTGCCATTATCTACTAGATTGTATTTGGGAAGCAATTACGGCATATAAATTGTATTTTTGAGAGGTATGACGATGACCTCCCAGTTATCAAAAGTTTATAAGTTCGCGATCTGTCGTTTCAATCGTCACTATGCCCATTCACGGGTGGCATGCGATCACGAGAATTTTGCAAGAAACTCACAAAAAATGTGACTGAAAACCTAAGAGAGTTACAGAAGAGGATTGAAAAAAATGTGCGGACTGAAGAAGCAAACAACCGCAAAATAGAGTGCGAGCGTGGTGAAAAATAATAATGGAAGATCCAAAGAGGGGGGTTTGTCAAAAAAACAAAAAGGTTATATCCTTTCAAAGGAAAAGAATTGGGAGAACAAATGACAATATTTTTGGAAAATCCTTTGAGGAAGTCACAAAAGTAGATAAAGAAAGTGAACATAGAGATATTTCGTGAACCTAAGGCAATGATAGCACCACCAGACAAACAGTCTATAGAATATTATTGCGCCTTCCAAAAGGACTATGGAAATGACACTGAATACTGGTGGAGACTCAAAAGGCAAATAGAGGATAATTTGAGAAATGGTAACTAGAGCCAATATAGAAAGGAAGATGGAGGAAACCGTTACAGTGAAGCCAACAAAGCAGGAAACTCCATGGGAAAAAACCAGGGCACAACAAATATGCAGAGCAGAAATCAGAAAATGACAATAACGGTGGAATATAAACAGGATCTAGTCAATGATGCCCTAGAAAAATTAATCATATTGATCAATGGATCAGCTGAATCTCTATCTAAGAATGCCTAGAAAGCCAAGGCAAAATACTCTCCACCACAAGAGCCTACTGATAAGAGACTTCGTTCTAATGAGACAATAAAATTTAGCAGAGAAGATGAGGTTCCCAACGCTTCACTTCATAATGATCCGATGGTCATTTTGCTAAAATTGTAAATACCACAATTCACAGGGTATTTGTAGACGACAAAAGCGCAGTTGAAATCCAATTCATTATTTTCTTTGACAAATTTGGATTCAAACGAACTAACTTGAAAAAGTCGACATCATCTCTTGTAGGCTTTATTGAATGAGCAGAGACACCTTTGGGTAACATACGGCTTCCTGTTACCATAGGTGAGATATGTTTCCCAAAGGTGAGGGTGACGAAAATTTCACCATCATGTGCCATTGTTTTTGCAATGGACACACAAATACCATTTAACACCATTATTGGTAGGCCCAGATGAATACAGCGAAAGTGATGTAGTCCCCAAATCACTTAATGATGAAGTTCCCGACTCTAGTAGGAAAACAACAATAAGTGGAAATCGTCAAATAGTTAGGCAGTGCATGGTTGTTGCGATGAAAGCAGGAAAAATTGTTGAGAAAAAATATCACTATCATCTCGAATAAAGGCTTACTCAAGCAATCGGAACCTCAATTGGATCTTGAAGAAGAAAATAAAGTTGTCATTTTGGATGCCAAAGACACTTCAAGTAAGTGATGATAGGGAAATATCTTCCCACCGAAGTAAAATAAAAAGTGACGGAAATCCTATGAAGTCACAAAGATGCATTCGCATGGACTGTACAGAACATGGGAGGAGCCAATCCAGAAATTTTTACCCATTTTCTAATATCAATGATTCGATAAAGCCAGTTAAGTATGAGCAACCAAACTTTGCTAGAAACATACAGAAAGCAATCGAAGAGGAAGTTAGAGCATTGCTTCATGCTGGTACTCTGAAGAAAGTGATTTACCCAAAGTGGTTAGAAAATCCCGTGATGGTAAAAAAGGAGAATGCGGGATGGAGGATGTGTATATACTCCACAGATCTAAACAAGGAAATCCCAAAATATTTCTATCCTTTACCTAAAATTGACCAGTTGGTGGAAGCGACATGAGGATATAAATCGTTAGCATTCTTGTTTGCGTACAAGGGATATCACCAAATACTAATGCACCCAGAAGATGCTGAAAAGTCAACTTTCATAACAAGTTTTGGTTGCTATGTGAAGATCTCATTTGGTTTAAAGAATGCTGGCACAACATATCAACGAGTAGTCAACCCTGCATTTTGCAATCAAATTAAAAAAAAATTGAAGCATATGTTGACAACATGGTGATTAAAAGCAGAAGGGTATGTTAGTTATCACAAAATTTAAAGGAGACCATGGATACACTAAGTAAGATTGGTATGAAACTCAACCCTAAGAGTGTATAGTTGGAGTGGGCGCGGGAAAAATGTTTAGGGTATAAGTAACCTCTGAATGAATCGAAGCAAAACCGGAGAAGATACAAGCAATAGTCAATCTTCCCCAACTACAAATAATCAAATAAGTACAAGTGTTGATGGGATCACTAGCATAACTTAGCAGGTTCATTTCCAAAGCTGTGGAAAAATACTTCCCACAGTTCGATATCCTCAAAAAGGCAAAGAAGTTCACATGGAATGAAGACAGTCAGAAAGTGTATAAATCATTGAAAGAACAACTTAAAGAGTTTCCAACACCGAAGTCACCAATACCAGGAGAGACTTTATACGTATACTTGTCAATCTAAACAAAAGAAGTGAGTTCGGTATTGATTCACCAAGAAGGGAAAAGGCAGGTGTCGGTGTACGACATCAGAAGGATACTACAGAGTGCAAAAACATAGTACTTACCCATTGAAAGGTTAACTCTTGCATTAGTCTACTCAGCAACAAATTGCAAAGTTATTTTCAAAGTCATAACACAGTTATGTATACTGACTCCCCAATAACGAATGACATGAGCAAGCTGGAGTCATCCAACAGAATGACTAAATGAGCTCTTGAATTGGGATGGTAACAGATTCAGTTTCAGCCCAAACTCCAATAAAGGAGCAAGCCTTAGCAGATTTCATTGCAGAAATGACAAGTGTAGATGAACAAGAGGAAAGTACACAGAGAATCTTGGAATAAACAAAAGGAAATCAAAGTGGGAAGATATCGCATAGAAAATGTTCATTGATAGGGTGTCGAACAAAGAAGGTTGTGGTGTAAGATTGATATTGGTAAATCAGATGAGGGAAAGCACAGATATTCACTTCATTTTGATCTCTCACTCACCAACAACAAAGCCGAATACAAACCACTAATAGTTGGTTTGGACCTCACAATATGGATGGAGGTTAAGAGTATTAAGTACTTTAGTGATTCATAAATAGTAGTCCACCAAGTGCATTGAGATTATGAGGTACGAGAGGAGCAGTTAATAAAATATTTAAGAATAGTTCCCCAGCTCATAGGCCAACTAGAATACTTTGACATTCAATCATACCAAGAAGTGAAAATACCAAGGTAGATGCCTTAAGTAAATTGGCAACAGTCGGCTTTAATTGTTTGCTAGGGCAGAACGATGTGAATGTAGAAGTCATACTAGCCACAAGTACAGCCACAACAACTGTGTCAATGGTCCAGACAAAGGAAATGAACTGAATGACACCATCAAATGACTACTTCCAAATTGAAAAATTGCCAAAAGAAAAGATACAGGCCAAAATGTTGTAATTATGATCTCAAAACAATGTTTATGGGGGGGAATCCTATACCAAAAACGGTTTCTTATCCTCATGGATAAAGTGTGTGGGATCAACCCAAGCAAGCTGACCCACCTCCTCCCAGGGTCGCCAAAAGAACTAGGGAAATCAGTTAAAGACTTGAGAGGAGGATGTGTCAAAGATGAAATTTAGATTGTTGCTCCTATTCCTACTACTATGCTACAAAAATGGTAGATAGTGATAAGACAGGGGTTATCCACAGAGATGTTAGTTATCTAAGATTCAACTGAACATAGTTGCGATAGGGTTATCAATCCAATCATGGGCAGGAATAGTCAGGATTGGTAAAACATGATTTGAGGGGGGGGGGGTTTACTAACAACTACTATCATAGAAATCGCAAGAGAATAAACTATGTAAACTAGTATTTGGTGAGTATTTGTGTAACATTATCAATGTTGTTTTGCTCCTCAATTCCATCACATACAAGAACTACAAACCAATTCGAGTGTATGTGACATGTGGTGTGGTCCATGGTCAACACTTCCCTATACATGTCACGTAGGTTGCGAATGTAATTATCCATCGATATCGCCTACGTAATTAGGGTAGTGCAATAATGGCTCTGCCTGCTATGTAGACCTGAATGTCCCCCATGCTATTACGTCATGGGCACTAAACCACAAATTCTTCTTCCAAGGCCTAAAAAGGCAAAAGAAGTGAAGCACCTTACCGATGGTTCTTGGGTTGAAATGATAACCCTAGTTTTCTACTATACCTATCTCTATATGCAACCCTTTAGGATCATTTACCGGCTAAGACTAGTGTATGGTCAATTGTGAAGTTGACTCGGCAACCCACGTGCACACACCCATACAGTTCCAGACTATCATTACCCCAAGCACATCTGGGTTTCCTTCCCTGGGGGATATCAATAATTACACCAACATCATGTAGTAGACTACGGTATGTGCCAGTCTTAGTGTGATAATCATGGAATTAAAAAGAACATTAAGAACAAGCCAACATAATAAGCAAAAACTCATAGAAATTTGTAGATCTAAGGAATCTCAAGAAATAAACATTAATTCATAAAAAAATACAAACCTCAAGTAAAATAACTATTCCCAGAGTATTGAACCCAGGTATTTCATTGGATTCAACTCCTTTGGACAAAAGAAATACACAAAAGAAGAGAAAATATTCCAGAGAGAAGGAAGAGCTCCTTTCTCTCTCTCTGCCCTCCTCTAAAAGTCTAAAAATGAGCATAAACTTGAACCCTAGTAGACATAGGTCCATATATAAATTAGTAGAGAATTGAACTTTGAAAATGGCCCAAAATAGGCAAAAAAACCCTTACAACCTCAATTGATGTGGCCAGTAGAAAATGTCACGGGCCGGCAGCCTCTTGCTGGTGCGGGCAGCATGGTCTAAAACAGCTAGTGAAGGCACGTGCTCTGATCAGATGCCAAAATGCATGTATTTTCCTAAGCCTTTAGCATATCTTTTGTTATAATTTTGTTTGAAGATTGCTAGATTTAGGTATATTTGGGGTTGAATAACCTATTTCGGTTTTTCATATCTATATCCTTCTTTTCTTAACCTACTTTGAATCTAATGGAATTGTATCCTTATGAGTGATGTGTTCATCTCTTTCTACCACATTTGCAACTCATATTTGTAATATACTAATCTTTTCTGTAGGAATAATGGATACTTTGTTGGTAAGAAAGTTAGGATGATGATTTAGGAGTTATATCCTAAGTCTCTAGTTTAAGGTGTTTACGGAAGGTCTTTTATGATCATGTTCATGAT
>JAULKM010109697.1:0-56567 GCA_032355605.1 Rubia tinctorum
GTAAGTGATCTTATAGTATAATAATGAGTACTATTATTATGTAAAAATATAATAAAGAATATATAAAATTATGTTCACATAAACATTAATCTTAACACATACCAATGCCAACTTCATTTACTATGTTTGAGCAGTATGATTTAGAAAAGAAATTATTATCGCATTAAAATTTTACAATACATAATTTGTGATAGTTTAAACACAAACAAGTTTTTGGTCATTGTAATATCTACTTTAAATTTTAATGTTTCTATATCTATAATTAGATTAGATATAACAATTAAAAGTTACTTAATCTTTAGTCAAATAGCAATGAAGGGACCATAGACGCTCATTTCCATATAAAGCATTTTAATAACCTCTCACAACCCTAACAAATAGAAAACTAAAAAATACCAAAAAAAGGTAGCGGCAGTGGCAGTGGAGGAGACAACATGTGGACGTTGGATTCGCCATGCTTAAACGTGAGCACTTCAAGTTCTACCTGCAAAACTACTCCATTGTCCTAGGCCGCAGCTGAATAAATCCAAATTCAACATCTAAACTGACGTCGACCTCCCCTTCATGGGTAGGGACATCAGTTTGGGTAAGCGCATTCAAGTTTGGTGGGTCAAATAAATTATTTTTTTATTTGGATTTAGTTTGGGTCGAGTCAGGTCATTTTTATATGTTTGGTCACTTTTCCAGTGTATGTAGGAATGCTTAATGCAATAACATTAACCATTGTAGCTTCTATCATCATGCTCGATCACTATAATTTACACATATACTAGTGCATATTATGTGCAGTATATTTTTTGAGACATTTCTTCCCCTTCAACTTATTATGGGTGTGTTTGAATTTCAATAGTTGGATAGTTAAATTGAGAATTTAAGCACACCTTTTAAAAATGCTTTACAAAGAAAATCTTGAGAATGTTAAAGAGCCTATTGAATTCTAAAATTATAAATACCTACAAGCTAACTTAAGAGGTCATATCAACAAAATGCAGACCGAAGATTTAATCCCTACACAAAGAACCAAAAGTTGCAGCTGATATCTCAATGTTTGACTCCCTTCACTTCCCCACTGCATGGATCGTTCGTGCCATAAGAAGTGATTCTCTGCTAATTTGTATGTAGAAATTCACAAACTTTATTTTTTTGAAGCGATGTAAAGCATATACCATGTTCTCACGTATCTCCATAATGGAGGTTATTTTTGTAACTTTCTTAGTATTTGAACCCTTAACTGAATTATTTGATGCTACAGACAAGCAAGGCTTGATGACATGCACTAAAATCAACTAAGTGACACAGGGCATAATTTTCTTGTTGTTTCCTATAGATACCATCTAATTTGAGAAGGATTTCAAAATACCATCAAAAGTAGTATCACTTGTTGAGTTATTTGAACGCCTTATGTGTGCTGAAACCTTAGGGAGATACTTCTAAAAGTGCTGCACAATTAGTTTTAGCTTTCAAACAGGTTCATCAAAGGTAAAAAAAGGGAAAGTATATTGTTATCATATCTCAGCTCATTTAAAATGAACTCTGCAGCTAGGTTCCTAAATTCATCTGCTTGGTTGATAATACCAATCATGTTGGCAATGTTCCTTGATGAATCTAAATCCAAAATCATCAGCAGAAGTTTCTTCAGAGAAATACAAGTTAGAACTTCTACTTCAGGTAAAGCCGATTCACAACAAAGAGTGAGTTATGTCTTTCCTCCACTCTCCAATTTAATATAGTTCATCAAGAGATTCAGTACATCAATACAAAGGTCGCACAAAAGAAAAAGACATTTCTTAACTAAATCTTTCTGCGATATTTTCCTTGATCGTAGAACCACATTGAGGATGGACTCCCTCAAAAAGGTCTAGTTCATGTTCTTTTTAAGGGCACCAGTTTGAGAGACAATATCTCATTCAAAAATGCTCACAAGGTATTGAAACAACAACATATTCTTTGGAGACTTTAGATCTCCTGGATATTGCAGTTTAAGTACAAAATTACTGTGGATTCATTGCATATTGGTATAATTTTACTCCAAGCTAGTGAATATTGTATGTAGATTTAAAAAAAAAATAGTGATTCAAGTGCCAACGAGCTTAGATTCAATGTGGAAACAAATTTCTTCTTTTGTCACCTCTACAACCAGGAGCAAAGAAACAACAACAATGGGGGTGATCAACGTGCTAAAGTTCGAGGACTTCGAGTACATCATTTATAACAGAGAATAATAAGGTAGATCAAGATTACATTTTTATTTGTGAGTTTTAGTCATTAGTTTTGGAAATTTTAGTCAATACAATCATATTTCTGAATGAGTTCTGAAATCAGATAAAGATTTTATTTCTAACGGTTAATTCAATGGGTTTTTTTCTTCAATCTAGACATTTTATCCCAATGATAGTAGTAAGGGATCTTAAAGTATAATAATGAGTATTGTTATTATGTAAAATATGAGAAAGAATATATAAACTTATCTTCACATAAACATTTATCCTAACACATACTAAATATTATGTCATCCAATCAGATAAATATGACCAATACCAACTTCATTTACTATGTTTGAGCAGATTGATTTAGAAAATAAGTTATTATCGCATTAAAATTCACAGTATAATAAATGTTATAGTTCATGCACAAATAAGTTGCTGGTCATTTATAATATCTACTTTAAATTTTATTGTATCTATATATCTATGGTTAGATTAGACATAGCAATTAAATTTTACTTAATCTTCAATCAAATAGCGGTGTAGGGACCGTAGACACACCAACACAAAGGTCGCACAAAAGAAAAAGGCAATTCTTATCTAAACATTTGTGTAGTTGTTTCCTTGATCGCAAAACCACATTGAGGGTGAACTCACTCAAAAAGGTAAAGCTCATGTTCTCTTTAAGGGTATGAGTTCAAGAGACAAGATTTTTTTCAAAGATGGTCATGGGGTATTGAAACAACAACATAAACCTGAGAGACATAAGATCATGTGGATATTATAGTTTAATGCAAAGTTACAGTGGATTCAAAGCCGATTGGAATGATTCAATGCAGATTTGAATAATTCAACTCTAGATTAGTGAATATTCTATGTGGATTTAAACACAAATTAGTAAGTCAAGTGTCACCGAGTGCAGATTCAGTGCGGAAAAACACTTTTATTCTTTTCTCACCTTTACAATTGGGAGCAAAGAAACCACAATGGGGGCGACTGACGTCATAAAGTCGAGGACTTCGAGTATGTTATAAATAATATATAATAATAAGGTAGATAAAGATTACATTTATAGAACTTGGTTATGGACCAATATCTCTTTCAACAATAAGTTTATTATGTAACGTGTAGTAGTTATAAGTTTATAACTCGAAAATGTAATCCGAAAATTTTATCTTGATTTCTTCTAATTTGCAATTTAAACTTTGGTCTTCCCATAACTTATGGAAAGATGGTCTTTCAAGAGATGAACTCATTTTTTTAATACTATTACCAATCATATATTGATATGTACTAAAATATTTAATTTTTAAAAATTAGTTAAAAAAATAATAAATTTGTATAAACAGACAGGGTCTTGGGAAAAATTGCATTTCCATAGGCATATGTAAAGACGGTGTTGAATTAGAATTATAGAAAGGTAAAATATTTTAGTTGCTATATAAAAAATTTATCATGCAACGTGTAGTGGTTATAAGTTTATGACTAAATTATTGCAATCCAAAACTTTTATCTTGATTTCTTCTAATTTGCCATTTAAATCTTGGTTTTTCCATAACTTATGGAAAAAACATCTTCAAAAGACGGGCTGTAAGAAAAAATTGCAAATGAAATTTACAAACTGTTAAATAAATCAGTGAAAGTATTTACAAATAAATTCTTTCAGTACTATATTTAATATTTATATAAATCATTTTATATTGATTTTTGGCTCAAAATTAAAATTTATTAGAAACATATATGTACATGTATAAGTTATTTCATCTATTATTCTATATGTTTAATGTAGTAATTTTAGATATTTTTGTAGGTAAATTAAATTACGTGGAAAGAATTGATTACATTGAGTAAAAAAAGAGAGTAAATAGATGAAAATGATTCACTTATTATCATGAAATTGAGTTTGATAATATTAAAAACAAGTTCTATATTACAAATGATTCACTTATAGTTCATGCACAAACAAGTTGCTGGTCATTTACATTAGTTTTGGCAATATTTTAGTCAGGTCAATCATATTTCTGCACGAGTTCTCAAATCAGATTAAGATTCCGATTGTAAAGGTTAAACCAGTGGTTTTTATTGATCTAAATTTTTTTATCCCACATGATAATAGTAAGTGAGCTTATAATATAATAATGAGTACTATTATTATGTAAATATAATAAATAATATATCAAGTTATATTCACATAAACATTAATCTTAACACGCAATAAATATTTAGTCGTCCAATAAGATAAATATGACCAATGTCAACTTCATTTACTACGGTTGAGCAGTTTGATTAAGAAAATAAGTTTTTTTAAAAATATTCATTAGTATTTTAACCTTCAACTGAACTATTTGATGCTATGGACAAACAAGCCTTGAAGACATGCGCTAAAAGCAAGTGTGTCACACCGTGCCTAATTTTCTTGTTGATTCCTATAGAAGCATTATGATTGAAAAGGATATTTCCAAATACCGTCAAAAGTAGCATCACTTGCTGAGTAATTTGAACTCTTGTGCTTGCTGAAACCTTGGGGAGATACCTCTGAAAGTACTGCACAATTAGTTTTAGGCTCAAAGCAGGTTCATCAAAAGTTATAAAAAAATGGAGAAAGTAACACACATTATATATTTAGTCGTACAATCAGATAAATATGACCAATGCCAACTTCATTTACTATGTTTGAGCAGTTTGATTCAGAAAACAAGCTATTATCGTATAAAAATTTTAAAATACATAACATGTGATAGTTCAGACGCAAACAAGTTCATTGTCATTTATGTTATCTACTTTAAATTTTAGTATTTCTATATCTATGGTTAGATTAGATATAACAATTAAAATTTACTTAATCTTCAATCAATAGAGGTGAAGGGACCGTAGACGCTCCCCTCCATATAAAGCCTTTGAATAATTTCTCACAACCGTAACCAATAGAAAACTAAAAAAATCACCAAAAAAATGGGTTGCAATGGCGGTTGCGAACAACACGTGGACATTGGATTCACAATACTTAAAGGTGCAAACTTTGAGTACTACAAAATTGTCCTAGGCTATAGTTGAAGAAATCCACATTCAACATCTATATTAACGTAGAACTCCCCTCAATGTGTGGAAATGTTAGTTTGGGTAAGCTGGTTCAGGTCAGGTGGGTCAAATCAATTATTTTTTATTGGGTTTAAATTGGGTCGAGTCAGACCATTTTTTAAATGTTGTTTGGTTACTTTTTCGGGGTATATAGGAATTCTTAGTGCGATCACATTAACCATTGTAGCTTCTATTATCATGTTCAATTACTAGAATTTGCGCATATACTAGTGCATATTATGCGCGTGGGTATTTTTCTGGACATTTCTTCTACTGCAACTTATTAGGGGTGAATTTGAATTTCCATAGTCGGATAATTAAATTAAGAATTTTAGCAAAAAAATTATAAATGCTTTACGAAGGAAATCTTGAGAATGTTCTAGAGCCTATTGAATGCTAAAATTATAAATACCTACCAACTAATTTAAGAGGACATATCAACAAAATAAAGTCCGGAGCTTTAATCCCTATAGAAAGAACCATAAGTTGCAGCTGATATCTCAATGTTTAACTCCCTTAACTTCCCCACTGCAAGGATAATTCGTGCCATAAGAAGTGTTTCTCTACTAATTTGTAAAAATTCACAATTCTCTCTCTCTCTCTCTCTCTCTTTGAGACGAGGTAAAGCATATACCATGTTCTCATGGATCTCCACAATAGAGGTTTTTTTCCCCTAGTACATGAACCTTTAAAGAATTATATGATGATATGAACATGCAAGCCTTGAAAAAATGCACTAAAAGCAATCGGGTGACACCGGGACTAACTTTCTTGTAGATTCCCATAGAGACATTCTGATATGAGAAGGATTTAAAAATCCAATCAATAGTTGCATCACTTACTGAGTTATTTGAACACCTTGTGCATGCTGAAACCTCAGGGAGATAATTTTGAAAGTACTGCACAATAAGTTTTACCTTCAAAATAGGTTCATCAAAGGTCATAAAAATGGAGAAAGTATATTTCTATAAAATGTCTTCTCATTTAAAATGATCTCTGCACCTATGGTCCTAACTCCATCTGCTTGGATGATAAGACTAGTTATGTTAGCAATGTTCCTTGATGAATCTAAATCCAAAATCATCAGCAGAAATTTCTTTTGGGCAGTACATGTTAAATTTTCTACATCTGGTAAGGCTAAATTCACATCAAATTTTGATTTATTTCTTTGCTCCACTCTCCCCTTTACTCTTAGTTCATCAGGAGATTCAATTACATCCACACAAAGGTCGTACAAAAGAGAAATGCAATCCTTAACTAAATCTTTGTGCGATATTTTCCTTGATCCGAGAACCACTTTGAGGATGGACTCCCTCATAAAGCTATATTTCATGTTCTTTTTTAAGGCATGAGTTTGAGAGACGAGCTCTCCTTCAAAGATGCTCACAAGGTGTATGAACAACAACATATTTCTTAGAGTTTTAGATTATGAGGATATTGTAGTTTAAGTGCAAAGCCAATGTGGATTCATTGAAGATTGTTATAATTTAACTCCGTATTAGTGAATATTCTATGCGGATTTAAGAACAAATTAGTAATTCAAGTGCTAATGAGTGCATATTCAGTGCTGGAAAACACTTTATTCTTGTCACCTCTACAACTTGGATCAAAGAAACAAAAACGGGGGTGACTAACGTACTAAAGGTCGAGGACTTCGAATATGTCACAATTAATAGAGAATAATAAGGTAGATCAAGATAACATTTTTATTTTTATTTTTGAGTATTTAGTCATTAGTTTTGGCAATATTTTAGCCAGTTCGATCATTTGATGCCATGGACAAGTAATCCTTGAAGGCATGCATTAAAAAAACTGAGTGGCACCAGTCCTAATTTTCTTCTTAATTACTATAGAGGCATTCCGATTGGAGAAGAAATTCAAAATCCCATCCAAAGTAGCATCACCTGCTTTGTTATTTGAATGCCTTGTGTGTGCTGAAACCTTAGGGAGATACTTCTGAAAGTACTGCACAATTAGTTTTAGCTTCAAAACATGTTCATTAAAAGTCATAAAAAATGAAGAAAGTATACTTCTATCACATGTAAGCTAATTGAAAATGATCTCTACAGTTTGGGTCCTAACTCCCTCTGCTCGGCTGATAAGACTAGTCATGTAAGCAAAGTTCCTTAATGAATCTAAATAAAAAATCATCAGTAAGAGATTCTTCAGGGCAATAGAGGTTATATTTTCTACTTTAGGTAAAGCTAACTTTAAAGCAAAATGAGAGTTATTTATTTGCTCACTCTCCTATTTATTCTTAGTTCATCAGTAGATTCAATTACACCAACACAAAGGTTGCACAGTAGAAAAGGGCAATCCTTATCTAAATCTTTGTGTGATATTTTCCTTGATCCCAGAACCACATTAAGGATGAACTTCCTGAGAAAGGTATAGTTCATGTTCTCTTCAAGGAAATGAGTTTGAGAGACAAGACCTTCTTCGAAGATACTCAAAAGGTATTGAAACAACAACATATTCCTTATAGACTTTATATCCTATGGATATGTGCAGTTTAAGTGCAAAATAATGGTGGATTCATTACAGATTGGTATAATTTAAATCTACATTAGTGAATATTCCATGTGGATTTGAGAAAAAATTACTAATTCAAGTGCCAATGAGTGCAGATTCAGTGCAAAAAAAACACTTTTTCTTATTTTGTCACCTCTACAACTAGGAGCATACAAACAAAAATGAGGGTGACCGACGTATATTGCTATCATATGTCAGCTTATTTAAAATGATCTCTGCAGGTGGCGCCCTTACTAGCTTTCACCCAAACCCCAAAATAAACCTCCCCATGATTATAAAACACGTCTCTGTTAAGCTAGAACCCTCTTCAGAATACTTTCTAGAAGATCTCCCATCAGCAAAACCAACCGCAAGCAACAACCTTATCTCTGAGGAGCAAATTTAAAGGTAACTTGAACTACATTCCGCTGGAACCATATTTGTCCAAGGATGATGTTCGGGATGTGGACGTTGGATTTTACATACTTAAAGGCGAGCACTTCGAGTACTACATGAAAAAAATACTCAATTGTCCTAGGCCGCAACTAAAGAAATCCACAATCAACATCTACCTTGACGTAGACCTCCCCTCTATGGGTGGTAATGTATGTTTGGGTAAGCGGATTCAGTTCTCGTGGGTCAAATTAATTATTGTTTTATTAGGATTTAGTCTAGATCGAGTTAGGTCATTTTTATGTTTTTGGTCATTTTTACACGGTATGTTGAAATTCTCAGTGTAACCACTTTAACCATTGTAGCTTCTATCATCATGCTCAATTACTAGAATTTACACATATACTCGTGCATATTATGTGCTGGTTTTTTTTCTGGGACATTTCACCCCTGCAACTTATTAAGAGTGATTTCAAATTTCCACAGTCGGATAATTAAATTGTAAATTTAACCAAGCTACCTACAACTAACTTAAGAGGACATATAACCAAAATGAAGACCGAAGGTTTAATCCCTATCCCTAAAAGTAACCGGGTGACATTCGACCTAATTTTCTTGTTGATTCCCATGGAGACATTCTTATATGAGAAGGATTTAAAAATTATATACAAAGTTGCATCTCTTACTAAGTAATTTAAATGCCTTGTGCGTGCTGAAATATTTGGAAGATACTTCTGAAAGTATTGCACAATAAGTTTTAGAAAAAAAATGGAGAAAGTATATTGCTATCACATGTCAGCTCATTTAAAATAATCTCTGTAGCTGGGAACCTAACTCTTTCTGCTCGGCTGATGAGACCAGTCATGTTAGCAATGTTCCTTGATGAATCTAAATCCAAAGTCATCAACAGAAGTTTCTTCATGGCAATACAAGTTAGATTTTCTTCTTCAGATAAAGCTGACTTCACTTAAAATGTGAGTTATTTCTTTGCTCCACTCCCTCATTTACACTTAGTTCATCAGGAGATTCACATACACCAACACAAAGGTTGCACAAAAGAAAAAGGCAATCCTTAACTAAATCTTTGTGCAATATTTTCCTTGATCCATGAACCACATTGAGGATGGACTCTCTTAGATAGTTCTAGTTCATGTTCTCTTTTAGGGCATGAGTTCGAGACCAGATCTCCTTCGAAAATGCTCACAAGGTATTGAAAATTACTGGTGAGTATAATTTAACTCCAGATCACTGAATATTGTATGTATATTTAAGAAAAAAAATAGCAATTCAAGTGCCAACGAGTACAGGTTCAGTGGGGAAAAATATTTTTCTTCTTTTGTCACCTCTACACTGGGAGCAAAGAAACAACAATGGGGGCGACTAACATACTAAAGGTCGAAGACTTTGAGTATTTTATAGGTAATTGAGAATATTAAGGCAGATCAAGATTACATTTTTATTTGTCAGTTTTAGTCATTAGTTTTGGTAATACTTTAGTCAATTCAATCATATTTTTGCACGAGTTCTCAAATCATATTAAGATTCTGTTTCTAACAGTAAAGTCAATCATTTTTTTAGTCTAGAAATTGTATCCTACATGACAATAGTAAGTGATCTTATAGTATAATAATGAGTACTATTATTATGAAATATAAGATAGAATATATAAAATTATCTTCACATAACCATAAATTCTATCATACATTAAATATTTAGTCGTCCAATAAAGTAAATATGACCAATGCCAACTTCATTTCGTATGGTTGAGCAGTTTTATTTAGAAAATAAGTTATATTTGTATCTTTCTTAGTATCTGAACCTTCAACTGAATTATTTGATGTTATGGAGAAGTAAGCGTTGAAGACATGCGCTAAAAGCAACTGAGTGACACTGATCCTAATTTTCTTATTGATTCTAATAAAGGCATCCAATTTGAGAAGGATTTTAAAATCCCAGCAAAGTACCATCACTTGCTGTGTTATTTGAATGCCTTGAAACCTGGGGAAATACTTATGAGAGTACTGAAAAACTAGTTTTAGCTGCAAAACAGGTTCATCAGTGGCCATAAAAATGGAAAAAGTATATTGCTATCATACTTCTGCTCATTTAAAATGATCTCTGCAGCTGGGGTCCTAACTTCATCTACTAGGCTAATAAGGCCAGTCATGTGAGCAATGTTCCTTAATGAATCGAAATCCAAAAATCATTAGTAGAAGATTCTTCAGAGAAATACAGGTTAAATGTTCTACTTTAGGTAAAGCTAACTTCACCGCAAAATGTGAGTAATTTCTTAGATCCACTCTCACATTTACTCTTAGTTCACCAAGAGATTTAGTTAGACAAGCACAAAGGTCGCACAAAAGAAAAAGGGAATCCTCATCTAAACATTTATAAGATAATTCCTTGATCCAAGAACCACATCGAGGATGGACTCCCTCAGAAAGGTAAAGTTCATGTTCTCTTTAAGGGCATGAGTTCGAGAGATAAAATCTCATTCGAAAATGCTCAAGGGATACTAAAACAACAACATATTCCTTAGAGACTTAAGATCTTGTGGATATTTTAGTTTTAAGTGGAAAATTACAGTGGATTCATTGAATATTGGAATAATATAAATCATTATTAGTGAATATTATGTGGATTTAAAAACAGATTAGTAATTCAAGTGCTAATGAGTGCAGATTCAGTACGGAAAAAACACTTTTCTTCTTTTGTCATCTATACAACTAGAAGCAAAGAAACCACAATGGGGGCGACTGACTTACTAAAGGTCGAGGAATTTGAGTATGTCATAAATAACAAAGAACAATAAGTTAGATCCTGAGTACATTTTTATTTGTGACCTTCAATCATTAGTTTGGGCCATTTTTTGTCAGTTCACTCATATTTCTGCACGAGTTCTCAAATCATATTAAGATTTTGTTTCTAATGTTTAAGTCAGTGATTTTGATTCATCTAGAAATTTTATCCCACATGATAACAGTAAGTGATCTTATAGTATAATAATGGGTACCGTTATTATGTAAAATATATTAAAGAATATATTAAGTTATCTTCACATAAACATTAAGCCTAACACACAATAAATATTTAGTCGTCCAATCAAATAAATATGACAAATACGAACTTCATTTACTACGCTTGACTAGTTTAATTAAGAAAATAATTTTTTATATCTTTCTTAGTATCTGAATATTCAACTGAATTATTTGATGCTATGGATAAGTAAGCCTTGAAGACATGCGCTAAAAGAAACTACGTGACACCGGGCCTAATTTTCTTGTTGATTCCTATAGAAGCATTCCAATTAGGGAAGGACTGCAAAATCCCATCAAAAGTAGCATCACTTGCTGAGTTGTTTGAACTCTGTATGCGTACTGAAACCTTAAGAGATACTTCTGAAAGTACTACACAATTAGTTTTAGCTTCAAAACAAATTCATCAAAGGATATAAAAATTGGAGAAAGTATATATCTATCATATCCCAACTAATTTAAAATGATCTCTGCAGCTGGGGTCCTAACTCCATCTGCTTGGATGATAAGACCAGCCATGTCAACAATGTTCCTTGATGAATTTAAATCCAAAATCATCAGCAGAAGATTCTTCATTGCAATACAGGTTAAATTTTCTACTTCGGGTAAAGCTAACTTCATAATACAATATGAGTTATTTCTTTGCCCCACTCTTCATTTACACTTAGTTAATCAGGAGATTCAGTTATACCAACACAAAGGTCGCACAAAAGAAAAAAACAATCCTTAACTAAATCTTTGTGTGATATTTTCCTTGATCCATGAACCACATTGAGGATGGACTTCCTCAGAAAGTTCCAGTTCATATTATTTTTTAGGGCATGAGTTCGAGAAAATATCTCATTCAAAAATGCTCACAAGGTATGGAAACAACAGCATAATCCTTAGAGACTTTAGATCTTGTGGATATTGCAGTTTAAGTGCAAAATTACTGCTGATTCATTGAAAAATGGTATAATTTAACTCCAGATTAGTGAATATTGTATGCAGATTTAAGAACAAATTAGAAATTCAAGTTCCAACGAGTGTAGGTTCAGTGCATACAAACCACTTTTCTTCTTCTGTAACATCTACAACTAGGAGCAAATAAACAACAACGGGGGCGACTGACGTGCTAAAGGTCAAGGACTTCAAGTATGTCATAGCTAATAGAGAACATTAAGATAGATCAAGATCACATTTTTATTTCTGAGTTTTAGTAATTAGTTTTGGCAATATTTTAGTCAGTTCAATCATATTTTTGCACGAATTCCCAAATCACATTAAGATTCTGTTTCTAACTGTTAAGCTAAAAAAAATTACGATCTAGAAATTTTATCCCATGTGATAATAGTAAGTGATCTTATAGTATAATAATGAGTACTATTACTATGTAAAATATAAGAAAGTATATATAAAATTATCTTCACATAAACATTAATCCTATCACACACTTAACATTTAGTCGTCCAATACAATAATTATCACCAATACCAACTTCATTTAATATGTTTCAGCAGTTTGATTTAGAAAATAAGTTATTTTTGTATCTTTCTTAGTATCTCAGCTGAATTATTTAATGCTATGGAGAAGTAAGCCTTGAAGACATGTGATAAAAGTAACTGAGTGACACCGAGCCTAATTTTCTTGTTGATTCCAATAGAGGCATTATGATTTGAGAAGTATTTCAAAAATCCCATCAAAAGTAGCAGTATTTGCTGAGATATTTGAATGCCTTGTGCATGATGAAATCCTAGGGAGATACTTCTAAAAGTACCGCAAAACTAGTTTTAAATGCAAAACAGGTTCATCAAAGGTCATAAGAAATAGAAAAGTATATTGCTATCGTATGTTAGCTCATTTAAAAAGATTTCTTCAGCTGGGGTCCTAACTCCATATGCTTGGCAAATAAGGCCAGCGATGTGAGCAATATTCCTAGATGAATCAAAATCCAAAATCATCAGAAGAAATCCTTCAGGGCAATACTGGTTAAATTTTCTACTTTAGGTAAAGCTAACTTCACAGAAAAATGTGAGTTATTTCTTTGCTCTACTCTCCAATTTACTCTTATTTCATAAGGAGAATTAGTTGCACCAACACAAAGGACACACAAAAGAAAAAGGGAATCCTTATCTAAATATTTGTGGGATATTTTCCTTGATCCCAGAACCACGTTGAGGATGGACTCCCTCAGAAAGGTAAAGTTCTTGTTCTCTATAAGGGCATGAGTTCGAGAGAGAGAGTTCATGAGGTATTGAAATAGCAACATATTCCTTAGAGACTTAAGATCTTGTGGATATTGTAGTTTAAAAACAAAATTACAGCGGATTCATTGAAGATTGGAATAACTCTAGATTAGTGAATATTCTATGTGGATTTAAAATAAATCATTAATTCAAGTGCCAACGGGTGCAGATTCAGTGCCGAAAAAACACTTTTGTTCTTTTGTCACCTCTACAACTGGGAGCAAAGAAACCACAATGGGAGCGACTGACATACTAAAGGTCGAGAAATTTGAGCATGTCATAAATAATAGAGAATAATAAGGTAGGCCATGGTTAAATTTCTATCTGTGACTTTCAGTCACTAGTTTTGGAAATATTTTTGTTAGTTCAATCATATTTCTGCACGAGTTCATAAATCAGACTAAGATTCTATTTCTAGTGGTTAAGTTAGTGGTTTTTATCAATATGGAAATTGTATCCCGCCTGATAATAGTAAGTGATCTTATAGTATAATTATAAGTATTATTATTATGTAAATTATATTAAAGAATATATCAAGTTATCTTAACATAAATATTAATCTTATAATGCACTAAATATTTTATTCGTCCAATCAGATAAATATGACCAATGCCAACTTCGTTTACTACATTTTACCAGTTTAATTGAGCAAAGAAGTTATTTTTTTTATCCTTCTTTGTATCTAAACTTTCAACTGAATTATTTGATGCTATGGACAAGTAAGCCTTGAAGACATGCGCTAAAAGAAACTATGTAACACCAAGCTTAATTTTCTTGTTAATTCCTATATAAGTGTTCCGATTTGAGAAGGATAGAAAAATCCCATCAAAAGTTGCATCACTTGCAGAGTTATTTGAACACCTTGTGGGTGCTAAAACCTTAGGGAGATTCTTTCGGAAGTATGGCACAATTAGTTTTAGCTTTAAAACAATTTCATTAAAGGTCATAAGAAATGGAGAAAGTATAATTCTATCATATCCTAGCTTATATATAATGATCTCTGCAGCTGGGTTCCTAACTCCATTCACTTGGCTGATAAGACCAGTCATGTCAGGAATGTTCCTTGATGAATCTGAATCCAAAATAATCAGCAGAAGATTCTTCATGGTAATATAGGTTAGATTTTACACTTTGGGTAAAGCTAATTTCACAGCACAATGTGAGCTATTTCTTAGCTCCACTCTCCCATTTACTCTTAGTTCATCGGGAGATTCGGTTATACCAACACAAAGGTCGCACAAAAGAAAAAGGCAATCCTTATCTAAACATTTGTGCGATATTTTCCTTGATCCCATAACCACGTTGAGGATGGATTCCCTTATAAACGTATATTTAATGGTCTCTTTTAGGGCATGAGTTTGAGAGACAAGATCTCCTTCGAAGATGCTCATAGAGTATATAAGAGCAACATATTCCTTAGAGACTTTAGATTCTTATGGTATTATAGTTTAAGTGAAAAATTAATGTGGATTCATTGAATATTGGTATAATTTAACTCCAGATTAGTGAATATTCTATGTGAATTTAAGAACAAATTAGTAATTCAAAGGCCAGCGATTGGAGAATCAGTGCGGGAAAAACATTTTTCTTCTTTTGTCACCTCTATAACTGGGAGCAAAGAAACAAAAATGGGGGCGACTGACGTACTAAAGGTCGAGAACTTCGAATATGCCTTAATTAATATATAATAATAAGGTAGATCAAGATAACATTTTTATTTGTGAGTTTCAGTCATTAGTTTTTGCAATACTTTAGTCAGTTCAATCATTTGATACTATGGACAAGTAATCCTTAAACACATACGTTATATCAAGTGAGTTACACTAGGCCTACTTTTATTCTTTATTCCTATAGAGGCATTCCTATTTGAGAAGGATTTAAAAATCCCATCCAAAGTAGCATTACTTGCTGAGTTATTTGAACGCCTTGTGCGTGCTGAAACCTTAGGGAGGTACATCTAAAAGTACTACACAATTAGTTTTAGCTTCAAAGAAGGTTCATAAAAGGTCATAAAAATGAAGTATACTTCATTCATATGTAAGCTAATTTGAAATGATTACTGCAGATGGGGTCCTAACTCCATCTGCTCGGCTGATAAAACTAGTCACGTGAGCAAAGTTCCTTAATGAATCTAAATCCAAAATCATCAGCATGAGATTCTTCAGGGAAATACAGGTTATATTTTATACTTTAGGTAATTCTAACGTTAAAGAAAAATGTGAGTTATTTATTTTCTCCACTCTCCCATTTATTCTTAGTTCATCCGGAGATTCAGTTACACCAACACAAAGGTCACACAAAAGAAAAAGGGCAGTCCTTATATAATTCTTTGTGCGACATTTTCCTTGATCCCAGACCACATCAAGGATGGACTTGTTGAGAAAGTTAAAGTTCATGTTCTCTTTAAGGGCATGAGTTTGAGAGACAAGATCTCCTTCGAAGATACTAGCAACGTATTGAAACAACAACATATTCCTTAGAGACTTTAGGTCATATGGATATTGTAGTTTAAACGTAAAATAATTTTGGATTCATTGCAAATTGGTATAATTTAACTCCATATAACTGAATATTTTATGTGGATTTGAGAGAAAATTACTAATTCAAGTGCCAACGAGTGCAGATTCTGTGCAGAAAAAACCCATTTTCTTCTTTTGCCACCTCTACAACTAGGATCATACAAACAACAATGGTGGCGACTGACGTACATTGCTATAATATGTCAGCTCATTTAAAATGATCTTTGCAGCCGGCGCCCTTATTAGTTATCACACAAACTCCAAAGTCAAATTCCCCGTGATCATGAGTTTGAGAGACAAGATCTCTTTCGAAGATGCTCACAGGGTATATAAACAGTAACATATTCCTTAGAGACTTTAGATTCTAAGGGTATTGTTGTTTTTTTAAAGTAAGGATATTGCTGTTTAAGATCAAAGTTAATGTGGATTCATTGAATATTGGTATAATTTAAATCCAAATTAGTGAACATTCTATGTGGATTTAAGAATAAATTAGTAATTCAATTGCCCATGAGTGCAGATTCAGTGCGGGAAAATACTTTTCTTCTTTTGTCACCTCTCCAACTGGGAGCAGAGAAATAAAATTGGGGGTGACTGATGTACTAAAGGTCGAGGACTTTGAATAAGTCATAATTAATAGATAATAATAAGGTAGATGAAGATAACATTTTTATTTGTGAGTTTTAGTTATTAGTTTTGGTAATATTTTAGTCAGTTCAATCATTTGATGCTATGAACAAGTAATCCTTGAAGACGTGCGTTAAAAGAAATTTAGTGCCACCAGGATTAATTTTCTATTTAATTCCTATGGAGGCATTATGATTTGATAAGGATTTTAAAATCCCATCCAAAGTAGCATCAATTGCTTACTTATTTGAACACCTTATGCGTGCTGAAACCTTAGGGAGATATGTATGAAAGTAATGCACAATTAGTTTTAAATTTAAAACAAGTTCATCAAAGGTCATAAAAAATAAAGAAAATATACTTCTATCATAAGTCAGCTAATTTAAAATGATGTCTGCAGCTGGGGTCCCAGCTCGGCTGATAAGACTAGTCATGTGAGCATAGTTCCTTGATGAATCTAAATCCAAAATCATCAGCAGGACATTCTTCAAGGGAATAAAGGTTATATTTTCAACTTTATGTAAAGCTAACTTTAAAGCAAAATTTGATTTATTTATCTGCTCCACTCTCCTAGTTATTCTTAGTTCATTGGGGGATTCAATTACACTAACACAAAGGTCGCACAAAAGAAAAAGGCAGTCCTTATTTAAATCTTTGTGCGATATTTTCCTCAATCCCATAACCACATTAAGGATGGACGTCCTGAGAAAGGTATCGTTCATGTTCTCTTTAAGGGAATGAGTTTGAGAGACAAGATCTCCCTCGATGATACTTACAAGGTATTGAAATAGCAACATATGCCTTAGAGACTTTAGGCTCTGTGGATATTGCATTTTAGGAGTAAAATAACTGTGGATTCATTGTAGATTAGTGTAATTCAAATCTATATTAGTGAATTTTCTTCGTGGATTTAAGAACAATTTTTTAATTCAAGTGCCAATGAGTGCAGATTCAGTGCGGAAAAAATATTTTTTCTTCTCTTGTCACCTCTAAAACTGGGAGCATAAAAACATCAACGGGGGAGACTGATGTATATTTCTATCATACGTCAGCTCATTTAAAATGATCTCTGCAACTGGTGCCCTTATTATTTATCATCCAAACCCCAGAACCAACCTCCCCTTGATCATTAAACATGCCTCTCTTAAACTAGAATGCTCATCAGAATACTTGCAGGAAGATCTCCCATCAGTAAACCTAACCACAAGCAACAACTGCACAAATGTGATATCTCCGAGGAGCAAAACTAATGGTAACTTTTTTGCATTCCGCTGGAACTTAATTCATCCAAGGATTATGTTCATGATGTGTACGTTGGATTCGCCATACTTAAAGACAAGCACTTCGAGTAGTACATGAAAAACTACTCAATTGTCCTAGGCCGCAAATGAAGAAATCCACAATTAACATCTACACAGATGTAGACCTCTCCTAAATGAGTGGAAATGTATGTTTGGGGTAAGTGGGTTCAGTTCTGGCAGGTGAAATTAATTATTTTCTTATTAGGATTTACTCTGGGTTGAGTTAGGCTATTTTTAAAATGTTGTTTGGTCATTTTTCCATGGTATCTTGGAGTTCTTAATGCAATCACTTTAACCATGTAGCTTCTATCGTCATACTCAATTCCTGGAATTTGCACATATACTAGTGCATATTACGTGAGGTTTTTTCTGGGACATTTATCTTTATGTGACTTATTAGAGGTGACTTCAAATTTCCATCGATGGATAATTAAATCAAGAAATTAAGCCAGCCTTTTATAAATGATTTACAAAACAAATACTGAGAATTTCAATTGAATGCAAAATTATAAATACCTACGAACTAACTTAAGATGACATATCAATAAAACGAAGACCGAAGCTTTAATCCCTATCCCTAGAATTAATCGGGTGACACCCGACCTAATTTTCTTATTCATTCCCATAGAGACATTTTGATATCATAAGGATTTAAAAATCCCATAAAAAGTAGCATCACTTACTAAGTAATTTAAAAGCTTTGTGTGTGCTAAAACCTTCGGGAGATACTTCCAAAAGTACTGCGCAATAAGTTTTACCTTCAATATAGGTTCATCAAAGGTCAGCAAAATGGAGAAAGTATATTACTTTCATATGTCAGATTATTTAAAATTATCTCTGCAGTTGGGGTCTAAACTCCATCGGCTCGGCTGATAAGACCAATCATGTTAGCTATTTTCCTTGATGAATCTAAATCCAAAATCATCAACAGAAGTTTCTTCTAGCAATAAATGTTTGATTTTCTACTTCAGATAAAGCTAACTTCACATAAAAATGTGAGTTATTTCTTTACTCTACTCCCTCATTTACTCTTAGTTCATCATGATATTTACATACACCAACACAAAGGTCACACAAAAGAAAAAGGCAATCCTTAACTAAATCTCCGTGCAATATTTTCCTTGATCCATGAACCACATTGAGGATGGACTCCCTCAGAAAGTTCTAGTTCATGTTCTTTTTTAGGGCATGAGTTCGAGAAAAGATCTCCTTCAAAAAATGCTCACAAAATATTGATGTAGCAACATAATCCTTAGAGACTTTAGATCCTGTGGATATTGCAGTTTAAGTGTAAAGTTAATTGTGATTCATCACATATTGGTATAATTTAACTCCATATTAGTGAATATTGTATGTATAGTTAAGAAAAAAAATAGTAATTCAACAACCAACGAGTGCAGGTTCAGTGCTGAAAAAACACTTTTGTTCTTTTGTCACCTCTAAACTGGGAGCAAAGAAACAACAGTGGGGGCGACTGCTGTGCTAAAGGTTGAGGACTTTGAGTATGTCATAGATAATAGAGAATATTAAGGTAGATCAAGATTACATTTTTATTTGTGAGTTTTAGTCATTATTTTTTGAAATATTTTAGTCAGTTCAATCATATTTTTGTATGAGTTATGAAATCATATTAAGATTCTATTTCTAACAGTTAAGTCAATAGTTTTATTTATCTAGAAATTTTATCCCACATGATAATAGTAAGTGATCTTATAGTATAATAATGACTACATTTATTATGTAAAATATAAGAAAGAATATATAAAATTATCTTCATATAAACATTAATCATATAGCACACTACATACTAATCGTCCAATACAGTAAACATGACCAATGCCAACTTCATTTAATATGTTTGAGCAGTTTGATTTAGAAACGAAGTTATTTTTGTATCTTTCTTAGTATCCAAACCTTCCTTTGAATTATTTTATGTTGTGGAGAAATAAGCCTTGAAACATGCGCTAAAAGCAACTGAGTGACACTGAGAATAATTTTCTTGTTGATTCCAATAGAGACATTTAGATTTGAGAAGGATTTCAAAATCCCTTCAAAAGTAGCATCACTTGCTAAGATATTTGAATGCCTTGTGCATGCTGAAACCCTAGGGAGAGATATCTGAAAGTAGTGAAAACAAGTTTTAGTTGCAAAACAAGTTCATCAAAGGTCATAAAAAATGGAGAAAGTATATTTTTATCGTATGTCGACTAATTTAAAATGGCCTCTGGAGCTGGGTTCATATCTCTATGTGTTTGGCTGATAAGGCCAGTCTTTTGAGCAATGTTCCTTGATGAATCAAAATCCAAAATCATCAGCAAAAGATTCTTTAGGGCAACACAAGTTAGATTTTCTACTTTATGTAAAGCTAACTTTATGACAAAATGTGAGTTATTTTTTGCTTTACTTTCTCATTTACTCTTAGTTCATAAGGAGATTTAGTTGCACTAACAAAAATGTCGCACAAAAGAAAAAGGTAATGCTTTTATAAACATTTATGCAATATTTTCTTTGATCCCAGAATCACGTTAAGGATTGAGTCCCCCAGAAAGGTAAAGGTCATGTTCTCTTTAAGGGAATGAGTCTGAGAGAAAATTTCTCCTTCGAAGATGCTCACGGGGTACAGCGGATTCATTGGAGACTTAAGACCTTGTGGATATTATAGCTTAAGTGCAAAATTACAGCGGAGTCATTGAAGATTGGAATAATTTAACTCCAGATTAGTGAATATTCTATGTTGATTTAAAAACAAATCAGTAGTGCCAACGAGTGCAAATCCAGTGCGGAAAAAAAATGCCTTTCTTCTTTTGTCACCACTACAAATGGGAGAAAAGAAACCACAATGGGGGCGACTGATGTACTAAAGGTCGAGCAATTTGAGTATGTCATAAATAATAGATAATAATAAGGTACATCATGATTAAATTTTTATTTGTTACTTTTAGTCATTGTTTTTTGCAATTTTTTTGTCAGTTCAATCATATTTCTCCACGAGTCTCAAATCAGATTAAAATTTTGTTTTGAACGGTTAAGTCAGTGGTTTTTTATCAATATATAAATTTTATCTCACATGATAATAGTAATTGATATTATAGTATAATAATGAGTACTATTATTATGTAAAAATATAATAAAAATATTTCAAGTTATTTTCACATAAACTTTAATCTTAACGCGCCCTAAATATTTAGTTGTCCAATCAGATAAATATGACCAATGCCAACTTCATTTACTACGTTTGACCAGTTTAACTAAGATTTTTTATATCGATCAATAAGATTAAGATTATGTTTTTAACAGTTAAGTTAGTGGTTTCTATCGATCTAGAAATTTTATCCCACGTGTTAATAGTAAGTGATCTTATAGTATAAAAATGAGTACTATTATTATTATGTAAAATATAATAGAGAATATATCAAGTTATCTTCACATAAACATTAATATTAACACACACTAAATATTTAGTCATCCAATCAGATATATATGACCAATGGCAACTAATTTTAATATGTTTCACCAGTTAAATTAAGAAAATATTTTTTTAAATGTTTCTTAGTATTCAAACCTTGAACTGAATTATTTGATGCCATGGACAAGTAAGCCTTGAAGACATGCACTAAAAGCAACTAAGTGACACCAGGCCTAATTTTCTTGTTGATCCCTATAGAAGCATTTCGATTTGAGAAGGATTGAAAAATTCCATAAAAAGTAGCATCACTTGCTGAGTTATTTGAACACCTTATGCGCGCTGAAACCATAGGGAGATATTTCTGAAAGTACTGAACAATTAGTTTTAGCTTCGAAACAGGTTCATCAAATGTCATAAAAAATGAAGAAAGTATACTTCTATCTATGTCAACTAATTTAAAATGATCTTTGTAGTTGGGGTCCTAACTCCATCTGCTCGGCAGATAAGAATAGTCTTGTGAGCAAAGTTTGTTGATGAATCTAAATCCAAAACCATGAGCATGAGATTCTTGAGGGTAATAATGGTTATATTTTCTACTTTAGGTAAAGATAACTTTAAAGAAAAAAATGAGTTATTTATTTGCTCTACTCTTCGATTTATTCTTGGTTCATCAAGAGATTCAGTTACACCAACACAAAGGTCGCACAAAAGAAAAATTCAGTCCTTATCTTAATCTTTATGTGATATTTTCCTTGATCCCAGAACCATATTAAGGATGAACTTCGTGAGAAAGGTATAGTTCATGTTCTCTTTAAGGGCATGAGTTTGAGATACAAGATCTCCTTCGAAGATAGTCACAAGGTATTGAAACAGAAGCATATTCCTCAGAGACTTTAGGTACTATGGATATTGCAGTTTAAGTGTAAAATAATTGTGGATTCATTGCAGATTGGTTTAACTTCAATCCATATTAGTGAATATTCTATGTAGATTTAAGAACAAATTTTAAAGTTAAGTGCCAATGAATGCAGATTTATTGCGGAAAAAACACTTTTTCTTCTTTTGACACCTGTGCAACTTGGAGCATACAAACATCAATGAGGACGACTAACGTATATTACTATCATATGTTCATCAACGGTCAGAAAAAATGGAGAAACTATATTGCTATCATATTTCAGCTCATTTAAAATTATCTCTGCAGCTGGGGTCATAACTCCTCCTGCTCGACTGATAAGACCAATCATGTTAGCTATGTTCCTTGATGAATCTAAATCCAAAATCATCAGCAGAAGTTTCTTCAGAGCAATGCTAGTTAGATTTTATACTTCAAATAATGCTAACCTCACATAAAAATGTGAGTTATTTCTTTGCTCTAAGCCCCCATATACCTTTAGTTCATTAGGAGATTCACATACACCAACACAAAGGTTGCACAAAAGAAAAAGGCAATCCTTAACTAAATCTTTGTGCTATATTTTCCTTGATCCATGAACCACATTGACAATAGAGTCCCTCAGAAAATTCTAGTTCATGTTCTTTTTTAGGGCATGAGTTCGAGAAAATATCTCCTTTGAAAATGCTCACAAAGTATTGAAACAAAAACATAATCTTGTGGATTTGTAGTTTAAGTGCAAGGTTACTGGTTATTCATCGCAGATTGGTATAACTTAACTCCTGATTAGTGAATATTGTATGTATAGTTAAACAAAAAAAACTAGTTATTGCAGGTTCAGTGCGGAAAAAACAGTTTTCTTCTTTTGTCACCTTTACAACTGGGAGGAAAGAAACAACAACGGAGGCGACTGACGTGCTAAAGTATGTCGTAGATAATAGCGAATATTAAGGTGGATCAAGATTACATTTTTATTTGTGAGTTTTAGTAATTAGTTTTGGAAATATCTTAGTTAGTTCAATCATATTTTTGTAGGAGCTCTCAAATTATATTCAGATTCCGTTTCTTACACTTAAGTCAATAGTTTTTTAGATCTGGAAATTTTATCCCACATGATAATAGGAAGTGATCTTATAGTGTAATAATGAGTACATTTATTCTGTAAAATCTAAGAAAGAATATATAAAATTATCTTAACATAAACATTAATCCTATAACACACTAAATATTTAGTTGTCCAATACAGTAAATATGACCAATGCCTACTTCATTTAATATGCTTGAGCAATTTAATTTCGAAAAGAAGTTATTTTTGTATATTTCTTAGTATTTGAACCTTTAACTGAATTATTTGAGGCTATGGACAAATAAGCCTTGAAGACATGTACTAAAAGCAATTGAGTGACACTGAGCCTAATTTTTTTTATTGATTCCAATATAGGCATTCCGATTTGGGAAGGATTTCAAAATCCCATCAAAAGTAGCATCACTTGCTGAGATATTTGAACACCTTGTGCATCTTGAAACTCTAGGGAGATACTTCTGAAAGTACAACAAAACTAGTTTTAGTTGAAAAAAAGTTCATCAAAGGTCATTAAAAATGGAGAAAGTAATTGCTGTCGTATGTCAGCTCATTTAAAATTATCTCTGTAGCTTGGTCCTAACTTCATTTGCCGGCTGATAAGGCCAGTCATGTGAGCAATGTTCCTTCATGAATTGATATCCAAAATCATCAGTAGAAGATTCTTTAGGGCAATACATTTTCTACTTTAGGTAAAGCTAAATTCATGGCAAAATGTGATTATTTATTTGCTGCACTGTCCCATTTACTTTTAGTTCATCGGGATATTTAGTTGCACCAACATAGAGGTTGCACATAAGGAAAAAGGAATCCTTATCTAAATATTTATGCAATATTTTCCTTGATCCCAGAACATCGTTGAGGATGGACTCTCCCAGGAAGGTAAAGTTAATGTTCTCTTTAAGGGCATAAGTTCGAGAGACAAGATCTCATTTGAATATGCTCACGGGGTATTGAAACAACCACATATTCCTTAGTGACTTAAGATCTTGTGGATATTATAGTTGAAGTGCAAAATTACAGTGAATTCATTGAAGATTGGATAATAAAACTCCATACTAGTGAATATTCTTTGGATTTAAAAACAAATCAGTAATTCAAGTGCCAACGAGTGCAGATTCATTGCAGAGATTTTTTTTTCTTTTGTCACCTCTACTACTGGGAGCAAAGAAACCATAATGGGGGCGATTGACATACTAAAGGTCGAGGAATTTGAGTATGTCATAATTAATAGAGAATAATAAGGTAGATCATGATTACATTTTTATTTGTTACTTTAAGTAATTATTTTTGGAAATATTTTTGTCAGTTCAATCATATTTCTCCACGAGTCTCAAATCAGACTAAAATTCTGCTTCGAACGGTTAAGTCAGTGGTTTTTATCGATATATAAATTTTATCCCACATGATAATAGTAATTGATCTTATAGTATAATAATGAGTACTATTATTATGTAAAAATATAATAAAGAATATTGCAAGTTATCTTCACATAAACTTTGATCTTTACGCACACTAAATATTTAGTCTTCCAATCAAGTAAATATGACTAATGCCAAATTCATTTGCTACGTTTGACCAATTTAATTAATAAAATAAGTTATTATTTTATGTTTCTTAGTATCCAAACCTTCAACTGAATTATTTGATGCTATGAACAAGTAAGACTTGAAGACATGCGCTAGAGAAACTATGCGACACCGGGCCTAATATTCTTGTGGATTCCTATTGAAGCATCCTGATTTTATAAGGATTGGAAAATTTCATAAAAAGTAGCATCACTTTCTGAGTTATTTGAACACCTTGTGCATGTTGAAACCTTTGGGAGATACTTCTGAAAGTACTGCACAATTACTTTTAGCTTTAGAAGAAGTTCACCAAAGGTCATAAAAAAGGGAGAAAGTATATTATTATCATATCCCAGCTCAATTAAAATGATCTCTGCAACTGAGGTCCTAACTCCATCTGCTCGGTTGATAAGACCAGTCATGTCAGTAATGTTCCTTAATGGATCTAAATCCATAATCATCTGCATAAGAATATTTATGGTAATGGAGGTTAGATTTTATACTTCGGGTAAAGATAACTTCATAGCACAATGTGAGTTATTTTTTTTGCTCCACTCTCCCAAAATGTGGATTCATTGAATGTCGGTATAATTTAACTCCAAATTAGTGAATAGTCTATGTGGATTTGAGAACAAATTAGTAATTTAAGTGCCAACTAGTGCAAATTCAGTGCGGAAAAATATTTTTCTTCTTTTGTCAAGTCTAAATTAGGAGAAAAGAAAAACAAATGGGGGCGACTGACGTACTAAAGGCTGAGGACTTCGAATAAGTAAAAATTAATAGAGAATATTAAGGTAGATAGAGATAAAAAATTTATTTGTGACTTTCTGTCATTAGTTTTTTTGCAATATTTTAGTCAGTTCAATCATTTAATGCTATAAACAAGTAATACTTGAAGACATGCCTTAAAATTAACAGAGTAACACCGGGCCTAATTCTCTTCTTAGTTCCTTTTGAGGCATTCTGATTTGAGACGGATTTCAAAATCTCATCCAAAGTAGCAACAATTGCTAGGTTATTTGAATGCCTTGTGCCTGAGAGAACCTTAGGGAGATACGTTAAAAGTACTGCACAATTATTTTTAGCTTCAAAAAAAGTTCGTCAAATGTCATAAAAAATGAAGAAAGTATACTTCTATCATATGTCAGCAAATTTATAAGGATCTCTGGAGCTGGGGTCCTAACTCCATCTGCTCGGCTGGTAAGATTAGTCATGTGAGCAAAGTTCTTTGATGAATCTAAATCCAAAAGCAACAGCAGGAGATTCTTCAGGGCAATAAAGGTTATATTTTCTACTTTAGGTAAAGCTAACTTTTTGGCAAAATTTGAGTTTTTTATATTCTCCACTCTCCCATTTATTCTTATTTCATCAGGAGATTTAGTTACACTAACACAAAGGTCGCACAAAAGAAAAAGCCAGTCCTTATCTAAATCTTTGTGCAATATTTTCCTCTATCCCAGAACCACATTAAGGATTTACTTCCTTAGAAAGGTATAGTTCATGTTCTCTTTAAGGGTATGAGTTTAAGAGACAAGATCTCCTTCGAAGATACTCACAAGTTATTGAAAAAATAACATATTCCTTAGAGACATTAGGTATTTTGGATATTGTAGTTTAAGTTTAAAATAACTATGGATTCATCGCAGATTGGTATAATTTCAATCCATGTTAGTGAATATTTTATGTGGATTTAAGAACAAATTTTTAATTCAACTGCTAACGAGTGAAGATTTAGTGAGGAAAAAACAAGTTTCCTTATTTTGTCACCTCTATAACTGGCGATTGATGTATATTACTGTCATATGTTAGCTTATTTAAAATGATCTCTGTAGCTGGTGCCTTTATTAGTTATCATCCAAACCCCAAAATCAACCTCCCTGTAATCATAAAGCATGCATCTGTTTAACTAAAACCCTTGTGAGAAGACTCACCGAAAGATCTCCTATAAGAAAACCCAACTACAAGTAACATCCGTGCCAATGTGATATCTCTGTGGAGCAAAACTAACGTTAACTTGAACTACATTCCGTTGGAACCGGATTCGTCCAGGAATTATGTTCGGGACGTGGATGTTGGATTCGCCATACTTAAAGGTGAGCACTTCGAGTACTACTTGATAAACTACTTAATTTTCGTAGGCCATAGCTGAAGAAATCCACAATTAACATTGACGTAGACCTGCCTAAAATGGGTCTAAATGTATGTTTGGGTAAGTGGGTTGAGTTCTGGCAAGTGAAATTAATTGTTTACTTATTAGGATTTAGTATGGGACTAGTTAAGTCAATTTTTAAAAGTGATTTTGGTCATTTTCCCATGGTATCTTGGAATTATTAGTGTAATCACTTTAACCGTTGTAGCTTCTATCATCATGCTCAATTACTGGAATTCACATATATGCATATTATGTGCGGGTTTTTTTTGGGACATTTCTCCCCCTGCAACTTATTAGGGGTGAGTTGAAATTTCCATAGTCGGATAATTAAAACGAGAATTTAATTAAGCCTTGTATAAATGATTTACAAAGCAAATCTTGAGAATGTCAAGTGAATGCAATGCTAAAATTACAAATACCTACGAACTAACTTAAGATGACATATCAACAAAATGAAGATCGGGGCTGTATTACCCATCCCAAAAAGCAACCGGGTGACACCCCGCCTAAATTTCTTGTTGAATCCAATAGAGACATTCTGATATGAGAAGGATTTAAAAATACCATCAAAAGTAGCACCACTTACTGAGTAATTTGAATGCCTTGTGCATGCTGAAACCTCAGGGAGATACTTTTGAAATTATTGCACAATAAGTTTTACCTTCAATATAGGTTCATCAACGGTCAGAAAATGATCTCTCCAGCAGGGATCCTAACTCTATTTGCTCGGCTGATAAGACCAGTTATGTTAGCTAAATGGGTGGAAATGTATGTTTGGGTAAGCGGGTTCAGTTCTTGCGGGTGAAATTAATTATTTTCTTATTAGGATTTAGTCTGGGTCTAGTTAGTTCATTTCAAAAAAAAAAATTGGTCATTTTCCCATGGTATCTTGGAATTCTTAGTGTAATCACTTTAACCATTGTAGCTTCTATTATCATGCTCAAATACTGGAATTCCCACATATACTAGTGGATATTATGTGCGGGGTTTTTTTCTTGGGACATTTTACCCCCTGAAACTCATTAGGGGTGAGTTCAAATTTCCATAGTAGGATAATTAAATCGATAATTTAAGAAAGCCTTGTATAAATGCTTTACAAAGCAAATATTGAGAATTTCAAGTGAATGCTAAAATTATAAATACCTACGAACTAACTTAAGAGGACATATCAACAAAATGAAGACCGGAGCTTTGTTTCCTATTCCTAAAAGCAACCGGGTGACACCTGACCTAATTTTCTTGTTGATTCCCATAGAGACATTCTGATATGAGAAGGATTTAAAAATACCATCAAAAGTAGAATCACTTACTGAGTAATTTGAACACCTTGTGCATGCTAAAACCTTGGGGAGATACTTCCGAAAGTATTGCACAATAATTTTTACTTTCAATTAAGGTTCATCAAAGGTCAGAAAAAATGGAACAAGTATATTGCTATCATATGTCAGCTCATTGAAAATGATCCTTGCAACTGGGGTCCTAACTCCACCTGCTCAGCAGATAAGACCAGTTATGTTAGCTATGTTCCTTGATGAATCTAAATCCAAAATCATCAGCAGAAGTTTCTTCAGAGTAATACATGTTAGATCAATTTTCTACTTTAGATAAAGTTAACTTCACATAAAATTGTGAGTTATTTTTTTGATCCACTCCCCCATTTACTCTAAGTTCATCAGGAGATTAACATACACCAACACAAAGGTCGCACAAAAGAAAAAAGGCAATCCTTAACTAAATCTTCGTGCGATATTTTCCTTGATCCATGAGCCACATTGAGGATGGACTCTCTTATAAATTTATAGTTCATGATTTTTTAGGGCATGAGTTTGAGAAAAGATCTCCTTCGAAAATGCTCAAAAAGTATTGAAACAGCAACATAATCCTTAGAGACTTTAGATCCCGTGGATATTGCATTTTAAGTGCAAAGTTACTGGTGTGTCATCCCATATTGGCATAATTTAACTCCAGATTAGTGAATGTTGCATGTATAGTTGAGAACAAATTAGTAATTCAAGTGCCAACGAGTGCAGATTAAGTGCTGAAGAAACACTTTTCTTCTTTTACCACCTCTACAACTAGGAGCAAAAAAATGATTGGGGCGAGTGACGTGCTTAATGTCGAAGACTTTGAGTTGTCATGGATAATAGATAATACTAAGGTAGATCAAGATTACATTTTTATATGTGAGTTTTAGTCATTTGTTTTAACAATATTTCAGCTAGTTCAATCATATTTTGGCACGATTTCTCAAATCAGATTAAGATTCCGTTTCTAACTGTTAAGTTAAAATTATTTTTATTTAGAAATTATATCCCACATGATTATAGTAAGTGATCTGATATTATAATAATGAGTGCATTTTTAATTTAAATATAAGAAAGAAAATATAAAATCATCTTCACATAAAAATTAATACTATCACACACTAAATATTTAGTTATCCAATACAGTAAATATGACCAATACTAACTTAATTTAATATGTTTGAGCAATATGATTTAGAAAAGAAGTTATTTTTGTATCTTTCTTAGTATTGAACCTTCAACTGAATTATTTAATGTTGTGGACAAGTAAACCTTAAAGACATGCGCTAAAAGCAAATGAGTGACACCGAGTCTAATTTCTTGGTGATTCCAATAGAGGCATTCCGATTTGAGAACAATTTCAAAATCCCATCAAAAGTAGCATCACTTGCTGAGATATTTGAACGCCTTGTGCACGTTGAAACCATGGGGAGAAACTTTTGAAAGTACTGCAAAACTTGTTTTAGCAGCAACAAGGTTCAACAAAGGTTATTAAAAATGTAGAAAGTATATTTCTATCGTATGTCAGCTCATTTAAAATTATCTCTGCAGCTGGGGTCCTAACTTCATCTGCTCGACTGATAAGGCAAGTCAGGTGAACAATGTTCCTTGATGAATCAAAATCCAAATTAATCAGCAGAAATTTCTTTAGGACAATACAGGTTAAATTTTTTAATTTAGGTAAAGCTAAATTCATGGAAAATGTGAGTTATTTCTTTGTTGCACTATCCCATTTACTCTTAGTGCATCAGGAGATTTAGTTGCAACAAACACAAAGGTCGCACAAAAGAAAAAGGGAATCCTCATCTAAAGATTTATGCGATGTTTTCCTTGATCCCAGAAACATGTTGAGGATAGAGTCCCCCAGAAAGGTAAAGTTCATGTTCTCTTGAAGGGCATGAGTTCGAGAAACAAGATCTCCTTCGAAGATGCTCACGGGGTATTGAAACAGCAACATATTCCTTAGAGACTTAAGATCTATTGGATATTGTATTTTAAGTGAAAAATTACCGGAGTTTCATCTAAGATTGAAATAATTAAAATCCATATTAGTGAATATTCTAAGTGGGTTTAAAAACAAATCAGTAATTCAAGTGACAACAAGTGCACATTCAGTACGGAAAAAAATACTTTTCTTTTTTTTGTCACCTCTTTAACTGGGAGAAAAGAAGCCAGAATGGGGGCAACTAATGTACTAAAGGTCAAGGAATTTGAGTATGTCATAAATTATAGATAATAATAAGGTAGATCATGATTACATTTTTATTTATGACTTTCTTTCACTATTTTTGGCAATATTTTTGTCAGTTCAATCATATTTCTGCACGAGTCTTAAATCAGATTAAGATTTTGTTTCTAATGGTTAAGTTAGTGGTTTTTTTATCTAGAAATTTTATCCCACATGATAATAGTAAGTGATCTTATAGTATAATAATGAGTACTATTATAATAAAGAATATATCAAGTTAGCTTCACATAAACATTAATCTTAACACGCACTGAATATTTAGTCGTTCAATCAGATAAATATGACCAATGCCAACTTCATTTACTACGTTTGACTTCTTTAATTAAGAAAATAAGTTATTTTTTTACGTTTGACTTCTTGATGCTATGGACAAGTAATCCTTGAAGACATGCGCTAAAAGAAACTATGTGACACCCAGCCTAATTTTCTTGTTGATTCCTATAGAAGCATTCCAATTTGAGAGGAATTGGAAAATTCCATAAAAAGTTCCATCACTTTCTGAGTTATTTGAACACCTTGTGTGTGTTGAAATCTTAGGGAGATACTTCTGAAACTACTACACAATTAGTTTCGGCTTCAAAACAAGTTCATCAAAGGTTATAAAAAATTGGAGAAAGTATATTGCTATCATATCCCAGATAAGTTAAAATGATCTCTGCAGCTGGGGTCCTAACTCCATATGCTTGGTTGATAAGACTAATCATGTCAGCAATGTTCCTTGATGAATCTAAATCCAAAATCACTAGGATAAGATTCTTCATGGAAATACATATTAGATTTTATACTTTGGATAAAACTAACTTCATAGCACAATGTGAGTTATTTCTTTGCTCAACTCTCCCATTTACACTTAGTTTATCATGAGATTCAGTTGCGCCAACACGAAGGTCGCACAAAAGAAGAAAGTGGTCCTTATCTAAATCTGAGTGCGATATTTTCCTTGATCCTAGAACCACATTAAGGATGGACTTCCTGAGAAAGGTCTCTTTAAGGGCATTAATTTGAGAGACAGGATCTCCTTTGAAGATACTCACAAGTTATTAAAATAGCAACATATTCCTTAGAAACTTTAGGTTTTATGGATATTGCAGCTTAAGTGCAAAAAAACTATGGATTCATTGAAAATTAATATAATTTCAATCCACATTAGTGAATATTCTATGTGGATTCAAGAACAAAATTTTAATTTAAGTGCCAATGAGGGCAGATTTAGTGCGTAAAAAACACCTTTTCTTCTTTTGTCACCTCTAACTAAATTTTCATGCGATATTTTCCTTGATCCATGAACCACATTGAGAATGAACTCCCTCAAAAAGTTCTAGTTCATGTTCTTTTTTAGGGCATGGTTAGAGAAATTTTATCCCACATGATAATAGTAAGTGATCTTATAGAGTAATAATAAGTACATTTATTATGTAAAATATAAGAAAGAATAATTATCTTCACAAAAACATCAATCCTATCACACACTAAATATTTAATCATCCAATATGACCAATACCTACTTCATTTAATATGTTTTAGCAGTTTTACTTCGAAAAGAAGTTATTTTGCATCTTTCTTAGTATCTGAACCTTCAACTGGATTATTTGATGCTACGAACAAGTAAACCTTGAAGACATGCGCTAAAAGCAATAGAGTGACACCGATATTTTCCTTATCTAATAATTTGTGCGATATTTTCCTTGATCCCAAAACCACGTTGAGGATGGACTACCCCATAAAGTTATTTGCATGGTCTCTTTAAGGGCATGAGTTTGAGAGATAAGATCTCTTTCTAGGATGCTCACAGGAGATATAAACAGCAACATATTCCTTAGAGACTTTAGATTATGAGGATATTGTTGTTTAAGTGCAAAGTTAATGTGGATTCATTGAATATTGGTATAATTTAACTCTAGGTTAGTGAATATTCTATGTGGATTTAAGAATAAATTAGTAATTCAAGTGCCTACGAGTGCAGATTTAGTGCAGGAAACACTTTTCTTCTTTTGTGGCCTCTACAACTAGGAGCAAATAAACAAAAATATGGGCGACTAACGTATTAAAGGTTGAGGACTTTGAATAAGTAAAAATTAATTCAGAATAATAAGTTAGATTAGGATTTAAAAATTATTTGGAGTTTCAATCATTAGTTTCAGCAATATTTTAGTATGTTCAATCACTTAATGCTATGGACAAGTAATCCTTGAAGACATGCGTTAAAATTAACTGAGTGATTTCATGCCTAATATTCTTCTTAATTACTATAGAGACATTCTGATTTGAGAAGGATTTCAAAATCCCATCCAAAGTAGCATCAATTGCTGAGGGATTTGAACGCCTTGTGCATGATGAAACCTTAGGGAGACACGTCTGAAATTACAGCACAATTAGTTTTAGCTTCAAAACAAGTTCATCAAAAGTCATAAAATATGATGAAAGTATACTTCTATCATATGTCAGCTGATTTAAAAGGATCTCTGCAGCTGGGGTCCTAACTCAATCTGCTCGGCTGATAAGACTAGTCATGTGAGCAAAGTTCCTTAATGAATCTAAATCCAAAATCATTAGCAGGAGATTCTTCAGGGCAATAAAGGTTAAATTTTATACTTTAGGTACAGCTAACTTTATAGAAAAATGTGAGTTATTTATTTGCTCCACTCTCCCATTTATTCTTAGTTCATCAGGAGATTTAGTCACACCAACACAAAGGTCACGCAAAAGAAAAATTAAGTCCTTATCTAAATCTTTGTGCAATATTTTCCTTGATCCCAGAATCACATTAAGGTCTTGAGAAAAGTATAGTTCATGTTTTCTTTAAGGGCCTGAGTTTCAGGGAAAAGATCTCCTTCGAAGATACTCACAAGTTAATGAAACAACAACATATTATTCATAGACTTTAGGTCCTATGGATATTGCTGTTTGATTGTAAAATAACTGTGGATTTGTTGTAGATTGGTATAATTTCAATCCATATTAGTGAATATTCTATGTAGATTTAAGAATAAAATTTTAATTCGAGTGCCAACGAGTGCATATTTAGTGCAAAAAAACAATATTTCTTCTTTTGTCACCTCTACAATTGGGAGCATACAAACATCAATGGAGGGCAACTGACGTATATTTCTATCATATGTCAGCTCATTTAAAATGATCTCTGTTGTTTGTGCCCTTATTAGTTATCATCCAAACCCCAAAATCAACCTCCCTGTGATCATAAAGCATGCCTTTGTTAAACTTGAACCCTCGTCGGAAAACTTGCTGAAAGATCTCTTGTCAGCAAACCCAACCACAAGTAATAACCGTGCCAATGTGATATCTCTGAGGAGAAAAAATAACGGTAACTTGAACTGCATTTTGCTAGAACCGGATTCATCCAAGGGTAATGCTCGGGACGTGGACGTTGGATTCGCCATACTTAAAGGTGAGCACTTTGAGTTCTAAATGAAATACTACTCAATTTTCCTAGGACACAACTAAAGAAATCCACAATTAACATCTACATTGACGTAGACCTCCCCTAAATGGGTGGCAATGTATGTTCGAGTAAGCGGGATCAGTTCTGGCGAGTGAAATTAATTATTTTCTTATTAGGATTTAGTCTGGGTCTATTTAGGTCGTTTTTTAAAATGTATTTTGGTCATTTTCCCATGGTATCTTTGAATTCTTAGTGCAATCACTTTAACCATCGTAGCTTCTATCATCATGCTCAATTACTAGAATTTGCACATATACTAGTGCATATTATGTGCATTTTTTGCGACATTTCTCCCCCTGCAACTTATTAGGGGTGAGTTCAAATTTCCATAGTTTGATAATTAAATCGTGAATTTAAGAAAGCCTCGTATAAATGCTTTACAAAGCAAATGTTGAGAATGTTAATTAAATGCTAAAATTATAAATACCTATGAACTAACTTAAGAGGACATATCAGCAAAATGAAGACTGAAGATTTAATACCTATCCCTAAAAGCAATTGAGTGGCGCCCAGCCTAATTTTCTTATTGATTCCCATAAATACATTCAGATGTGAGAAGGATTTAAAAATCCCATCAAAAGTAGAATCACTTATTTAGTAATTTGAACGCATTATGCGTGCTGAATCTCAAGGAGAAACTTTTGAATGTACTGCAAAATAAAATTTACCTTCAATACAGGTTCATCAAAGGTAAAAAATGGAGAAATTATATTGCTATCATATGTCAGCTCATTTAAAATGATCTCTGCAGCTGGGGTCCTAACTCTATCTGCTCAGCTAATAAGATCAGTCATGTTAGCTATGTTCCTTGATGAATCTAAATCCAAATTCATCAGCAGAAGTTTCTTCAGGGCAATACAAATTAGATGTTCTACTTCAGATAAAGCTAACTTCACATAAAATGTGAGTTATGTCTTTGCTCCACTCCCCGATTCACTTTTAGTTCATCCAGAGATTAACATACAACAACACAAAGGTCGCACAAAAGAAAAGGGAAATCCTTAAATAAATCTTCGTACGATACTTTCCTTGATCCACGAACCACATTGAGAATATACTCCCTCGGAAGTTTCTAGTTCATGTTCTTTTTTAGGCCGTGAATTCAAGAAAATATCTCCTTTGAAAATAGTAAGTGGTCTTATAAGGGAATACAGGTTAGATTTTATACTTTGGGTAAAGCTAAGTTCACACCACAATGTGAGTTATTTCTTTGCTCGACTCTCCCATTTACTCTTAATTCATCAGGAGATTCAGTTACACCAACACAGAGGTTGCACAAAAGAAAACGGTAATCCTTATCTAAACATTTGTGTGATATTTTCCTTGACCCTAGAACCACGTTGAGGATGGATTCTCTCATAAACGTATATCTCATCGCCTCTTTTTGGGCATGAGTTTGAGAGACAATATCTCTTTTGAAGATGCTCACAAGGTATACAAACAACAAAATATTCCTAAGATTCATTGAATATTGGTATAATTTAACGCCGGGTCAATGAATATTCTATGTGAATTTAAGAACAAATTAATAATTCAAGTGCCAACGAGTGCAAATTAAGTGCGCGAGTAGTACTTTTTTCCTTTTGTCACCTCTACAACAGGGAGCAATGAAAAATGGGGGTAACTAACATACTAAAGGTCGAGGACTTTGAATAAGTAAAAATTAATAGAGAATAATAAGGTAGATCAACACAAAAAACAATTATTGGTGAGTTTCAGTCATTAGCTTTGGCAATATTTTAGTCAGTTCAATCATTTAATGCTATGGACAACTAATCCTTGAAGACATGCGTTAAAATAAACTGAGTGACACCAGGCCTAGTTTTATTCTTAATTCCTACGGAGGCATTCTGATTTGAGAAGGATTTCAAAATCCCATCCAAGTAACATCAATTGCTGAGTTATTTAAACGCCTTGTGCGTGCTGAAACCTTAGGGAGATATGTCTGAAAGTACTACACAATTAGTTTTAGCTTCAAAACAAGTTTTTCAAAGGTCATAAAAAATTGTGAAAGTATACTTCTATCATATGTCAGCTAATTTAAAAAGATCTCTGCACCTGGGTTCCTAACTCCATCTGCTCGGCTGATAAGACTAGTCATGTGAGCAAAGTTCCTTGATGAATTTATATCCAAAATCATCAGCAGGAGATTCTTCAGGGCAATAAAGTTTATATTTTCTACTTTAGGTAAAGCTAACTTTAAAGCAACATGTGATTTTTTTATTTTCTCCATTTATTCTTAGTTCATCAAGATATTCAGTTTCACCAACACAAAGTTCGCACAAAAGAAAAAGGTAGTCCCTATCTAAATGTTTGTGCAATATTTTCCTTGATCCCAGAACCACATCAAGGATGAACTTCCAGAGAAAGGTATAGTTCATGTTCTCTTTAAGGGCATGAGTTTGAGAGACAAGATCTCCTTCGAAGATGCTCACAAGTTATTGCAACGACAACATATTATTTACAAACTTTAGGTTATATGGATATTGCAGCTTAAGTGTAAAATAAATGTGGATTCATTACAGATTGGTATAATTTAAATCCATTTTAATGAATATTCTAGGTGTGTTTGAGAACAAAATTTTAATTTATGTGCCGACGAGTGAAGATTTAGTGCTAAAAACACTTTTTCTTCCTTTGTCACCTACAACTGGGAGTATACAAACATCTATGGGAGCGACTGACGTATATTGTTATCATATGTCAGCTCATTTAAAATTATTGTTGTAGTTGGCGACCTTATTAGTCATAATCCAAACCCCAAAATCAACCTCCCCGTGATAAATCATACCTTTGTTAAACTAGAACCCTCGTCGGAGAATCTCCCTTAGGAAACCCAACCATAAGTAAAAACCGCGCCAATGTGATATCTCTGAGGAGAAAAACTAACGGTAACTTGAACTCCATTCCGCTGGAATTGGATTCATCCAAGTAATAATTTCGAGTTGTGGATGTTGGATTCATCTTACTTAAAGGCAAGGTCTTTTAGTACTACATGAAAAACTACTCAATTTACCTAGGCCACAGCTAAAGAAATCCACAATTAACATCTACATTGATGTAGACCTCCCTTAAATGGATTGAAATGTATGTTTGGGTAAGCTGGTTCAGTTCTAGTGGGTGAAATTAATTATTTTCTTATTAGGATTTAGTCTGGGTCTAGTTAGGTCCTTTTTAAAAAAATGTTTTTTGGTCATTTTCCCATGTTATCTTGGAATTCTTGGTGAAATAATTTGAACCATTGTAGCTTTTATCATCATGATCAATTACTGGAATTTGCACATATACCAGTGCACATTATGTGCAGGTTTTTTTGGGACATTTCTCCCCCTGCAACTTATTAGGAGTGAGTTCGAATTTCCATAGTTGGATATTTAAATTAAGAATTTAAGCAAGCCTTGCATAAAAAGTAGCATCACTTACTGTGTAATTTGAACGCCTTGTGCATGCTAAAACCTCAGAAAGATACTTCTGAAAGTACTGGACAATAAATTTTACCTTCAATATAGGTTCATCAAAGGTCAGAACAAATGGAGAAAGTGTATTGCTATCATATGTTAGCTCATTTAAAATGATCTCTGCAGCTGGGGTCCTAACTCCATCTGCTCAGCTGATAAGAATAGTCATGTTAGTTATGTTCCTTGATGAATCTAAATCAAAAATCATCATTAGAAGTTTCTTAAGGGAAATATAGATTAGATTAATTTTTTTACTTTAGATAAAGCTAACTTCACATAAAACTGTGCGTTATTTCTTTGCTCCACTCCCCCATTTACTCTTAGTTCATCAGGAGATGCACATACACCTACACATAGGTCGCACAAAAGAAAAAGGCAATCCTTAAATAAATCTCCGTGCAATATTTTCCTTGATCCATGAACCACATTGAGGATTGACTCCCTTGGAAAGTTCTAGTTCATGATCTTTTTTACGGCATGAGTTTGAGAAAAGGTCTCCTTCAAAAATGCTCACAAAGTATTGAAACAACAACGTAACCCTTGGGGACTTTAGATCATGTGGATATTGCAGTTTAAGTGCAAATTTACGGGTGATTCATCACAGATTGATATAATTTAACTCCAGATTAGTGAATATTGTATGTGTAGTTAAGAAAAAATTAGTTATTCAAGTGCCAACAAGTGCAGGTTCAGTGCGGAAAAAACACTTTTCTTATTTTTGTCACCTCTAAAAGTGGGAGCAAAGAAAAAACAATGGGGGCCACTGATGTGCTTAAGGGCGAGAACTTTGAGTATGTCATGGATTATAGAAAATATTAAGGTAGATCAAGATTAAATTTTCATTTATGATTTTTATTCATTAGATTTTGCAATATTTTAGTCAGTTCAATCATACTTTGGCACGAGTTCTCAAATCAAATTAAGTGATCTTATTGTAAAATAATGAGTAAATTTATTATGTAAAATATAAGAAAGAATATATAAAATTGTCTTCACATAAAAATTAAGCCTATCACACACTAAATATTTAGCGTCCAATGTAGTAAATATGACCAAGGCCAACTTTATTTAATATGTTTGAGCAGTTTGATTTAGAAAAGAAGTTATTTTTGTATCTTTCTTAGTATTTGAACCTTCAACTGAATTATTTGTATCTATGGAAAAGTAAGCCTTGAAGACATATGCTAAAAGCAACTGTGTGACACCGGTCCTAGTTTTCTTGTTGATTCCTATAGAAGCATTCCGATTTGAGAAGGATTGGAAAATTCCATAAAAAGTAGCATCACTTGCTGAGTTATTCTAGCACCTTGTGCGTGTTGAAACCTAAGGGAGATACTTTTGAAAGTACTGCACAATTAGTTTTAGTTTCAAAACATGTTCATCAAAGGTCATAAAAAATAGAGAAAGTATATTGCTATCATATCCAAGCTCAATTAAAATGATCTCTGTAGCTGGGGTCCTAATACAATCTGCTCGGCTGATAAGACCAATCATGTCAGCAATGTTTCATGATGAATCTAAATATGAAATCATCAGCATGAGAGTCTTCATGGCAATACATGTTAGATTTTATACTTCGTGTAAAGCTAACATCACAACACAATGTGATTTATTTCTTTGCTCCACTCTCCCATTTTCTCTTAGTTCATCAGGAGATTCGAAAACACCAACACAAAGGTCGCACAAAAGAAAAGGGCAATCCTTATCCAAACATTTGTGCGATATTTTCCTTGATCCCAGAACCACGTTGAGGATGAACTCACTCATAAAGGTATATTTCATTGTCTCTTTAAGGGCATGAGTTTGAGAGACAATATCTCTTTCGAGGATGCTCATTGGGTATATAAACAGCAACATATTCCTTAGAGACTTTACATTCTGAGGATATTGTAGTTTAAATGCAAAGTTAATGTGGATTCATTGAATATTGGTATAATTTAACCCCAGATTAGGGAATGTTCTATGTGGATTTAAGAACAAATTAGTAATTCAAGTGCCAACGAGTGGAGATTCAGTGCGGGAAAAACTTTTCTTCTTTTGTCACCTCTACAACTGGGAGCAAAGAAACAAAAATGGGGGCGACTGATGTATTAAAGGTCTAGGACTTCAAATAAGTAAAAATTAATAGAGAATAATAAGGTGGATCAAGATAACATTTTTATTTGTGAGTTTCGGTCATTTGTTTTGGCAATATCTTAGTCAGGTCGTTCATTCAATGCTTCAGACAACTAATCCTTGAAGCCATGCGTGAAAATCAAGTGAGTCACACCGGGCCTAATTTTTTTCGTAATTCCTATAAAGGAATTCTGATTTGAGAAGTATTTAAAAATCTCATCTAAAGTAGCATCACTTGCTGAGTTATTTGAACACCTTGTGCTTCCTGAAACGTTAGGGAGATATGTCTGAAAGTACTGTACAATTAGTTTTAGCTTCAAAAAAGGTTCATCAAATGTCATAAAAATGAATAATGTATACTTCTATCATATGTCAGCTAATTTAAAAAAATCTTTGTAGCTTGGGTGCTAACTCCATTTGCTCGGCTGATAAGACTAGTCATGTGAGCAAAGTTCCTTGATGAATCTAAATAAAAAATCCTCAGTAAGAATTCTTCAAGTCAATAAAGGTTATATTTTCTACTTTGGGTAAAGCAAAATGTAAACAAAATGTGAGTTATTTATTTTCTCCACTCTCCCATTTATTATTAGTTCATCAGGAGATTCAGTTACACCAACATAAAGGCCGCACAAAAGAACAAGGTAGTCTTTATCTAACTCTTTGTGCGATATTTTCCTTGATCCCAGAAACACATTAAGGATGCAATTCCTAAGAAAGTTATTGTTCAAGTTATCTTTAAGGGTATGAGTTTTAGAGACAATATCTCTTTCGAAGATACTCACCAGGTATTGAACAACAAAATATTCCTTAGAGAGTTTAGGTCCTGTGGATATTGAAGTTTAAGTGTAAAATAACTGTGCATTCATTGCAGATTGGTATAATTTAAATCCATGTTAGTGAATATTCTACGTGGATTTAAGAACAAATTTTTAATTCAAGTGCCAAGGAGTGTAGATTAAGTGTGGAAAAATTACTTTTTCTTCTTTTGTCACCTCAACAACTTGGAGCATACAAACATCAATGGGGGCGAGTGACGTATATTATTATCATATGTCAGCTCACAAAATGATCTCTACAGCGGTTGCTCTTATTAGTTATCATTTAATTCCCAAAATCAACCTCCTCATTATCATAAAGCATGCCTTTGTTAAACTACAACCCTTGTCAGAATACTTGCCGGAAGATCTCCCGTCAGCAAACCCAGCCACCAGCAATAACCGCAAAATGTGATATTTGTGAGTAGCAAAACTAACGGTAACTTGAACTACATTCTGTAGGAACCAGATTCGTCCAAGGATTACGTTCGGGATGTGGAAGTTTGATTCGCCATATTTAAAGGCGAGCACTTTGAGTACTACATAAAAAACTACTCAATAGTCCTAGGCTGCAGATAAAGAAATCCACAATTAACATCTACATTGATTTAGACCTCTCCTAAATGGGTGGCAATGTAAATTTGGGTAAAATGGTTCAGTTTTGGCTGGTGAAATTAATTATTTTCTTATTAGAATTTAGTCTGGGTCGAGTTAAATCATTTTTTAAAATATTGTTTGGTCATTTTCCATGGTATCTTGGAATTATAAGTGAAATCACTTTAATCATTGTAGTTTCTATAATCATGCTCAATTACTGGAATTTGCACGTATACTAGTGCATATTATGTGCGGGTTTTTTTCTGGGACATTTCTCCCCTTGCAACTTATTAGGGGTGAGTTCAAATTTCCATAGTCAAATAATCAAATCGAGAATTTAAGCTATCCTTATATAAATGCTTTCCAACGCAAATATTGAGAATGGCAATTGAATGCTGAAATTATAAATACCTACGAACTAACTTAAGAGGACAAATCGACAAAATGAAGAACATAGATTTATTCCCTATCCCTAAAAGCAACCAGGTACCACCTGGCCTAAATTTCTTGTTGATTCCCATAGAGACATTCCAATATGGGAAAATTTTAAAAATTCCATCAAAAGTAGCATCACTTACTGAGCAATTTGACCATCGTGTGCATGCTGCAACCTCGGGGAGATACTTCTGAAAGTACTGCACAATAAGTTTTACCTTCAATAGAGGTTCATCAAGGGTAAAAAAAATGAAGAAAACATATTGCTATCATATGTCAGCTCATTTAAAATGATCTTTGCAACTGAGGTCCTACCTCTATCTGCTCAGCTGATAAGACCAGTCATGTTAGCTATGTTCCTTGATTAATCGAAATCCAAAATCTTCAGTGGAAGTTTCTTCAGGGAAATACAGGTTAGATTTTCTACTTTAGATAAAGCTAACTTCACATAAAAAATGTGGGTTATTTATTTTCTCCACCCCTCATTTACTCTTAGTTCATAAGGAGATTCACATACACCAACACAAAGGCCGCACAAAAGAAAAAGGCAATCCTTAACTAAATATTTTGAGATATTATCATTGATCCATGAACCACATTGAGAATGGACTCCCTCAGAAAGTTCTAGGTCATGTTATTTTTTAAGGCATGAATTCAAGAAATTTTATCCCATGTGATAATAGTAAGTGATCTTATAGTATAATAATGAGTACACTTATTATATAAAATATAAGAAAGAATATATAAAATTATCTTCACATAAACATAAATCCTATCACACATTAAATATTTAGTCATCCAATAAAGTAAATATGATCAATGCCTACTTCATTTAATATGTTTGAGAAGTTTGATTTAGAAAAGAAGTTATTTTTGTATCTTTCTTAGTATCTGAACCTTAAACTGATTTATTTGATGTTATGGACAAGTAAGCCTTGAAGACATGCACTAAAAGCAACTGAGTGGCACCAAAACTAATTTTTCTTGTTGATTCCAATATAGGCATTCCAATTTGAGAAGGATTTCAAAATCTCATCAAAAGTAGCATCATTTGCTGAGATATTTGAACGCCTTGTGCATGTCGAAACCCTGGGGAAATACTTCTGAAAGTACTACAAAACTAGTTTAAGATGCAAAACAGATTCATCAAAGGTCATTAAAATGGAGAAAGTATATTGGTATTGTATGTCAGCTCATTTAAAACTATCTCTGCAGCTGAGGCTCTAACTCCATCTGCTCGGCTAATAAGGCCAATCATGTGGGCAATGTTCCTTCATGAATCAAAATCCAAAATCATCAGCAGAAGAATATTTAGAACAATACATGTTAAATTTTCTACTTTAGGTAAAGCTAACTTCACGCCAAAATAAGAGTTATTTCTTTGTTGCACTCTCCAATTTACTCTTAGTTCATCAAGAGATTCGGTTGCACCAACACAAAGGTTGCACAAAACAAAAGGTCAATCCTAATCTAATCATTTGTACGATATTTTCCTTGATCCCAGAACCACGTTGAGGATGGACGCCCTCATAAAGGTATATTTCATGGTCTCTTCAAGGGCATGAGTTTGAGAGACAATATTTCTTTCGAGGATGCTCACAGGGTATATAAACAACCACATATTCCTTAGGGACTTTAGATTCTGAGCATATTATAGTTTAAGTGCAAAGTTAATATGGATTCATCGAATATTGGTTTAATTTAACTCCAGATTAGTGAATATTCTATGTGGATTTAAGAAAAAATTAGTAATTCAATTGCCAACGAGTGCAGATTCAGTGAGGGAAAATCACTTTTCTTCTTTTTCCACCTCTACAACTGAGAGAAAAGAAACAAAAATGGGGGCGACTCACGTACTTAAGGTCGAGGACTTTGAATAAGTAAAAGTTAATAAATAATAATAAGGTAATCAATATAAAAAATTTATTTGTGAGTTTTAGTCATTAGTTTTGGCAATATTTATTCAGTTCAATCATTTTATGTTTTGGACAAGTAATCCATGAAGACTTGCATTAAAATTAAGCGAGTGAAACCGAGCCTAATTTTCTTCTTAATTCCTATTGAGGTATTCTTATTTTAGAATTATTTTAAATAACCTCCAAAGTAGCACCACTTCCTGAGTTATTTAAACACCTTGTGCGTGCTGAAACCTTCTGGAGATACGTAAGAAAGTATTGTGCAATTAGTTTTAGCTTCAAAAAAGTTTCATCAAAGATCATAAAAAATTAAGAAAGTATACTTCTATCATATGTCGGCTAATTTAAAATGTTCTCTGCAGCTGGGGTCCTAACTCTATCTGCTCGAATGATAAGACTAGTCATGTGAGCGAAGTTCCTTGATGAATCTAAATCCAAAATCATCAACAGGAGATTCTTCAGGGAAATAAAGGTTATATTTTCTACTTTAGGTAAAGCTAAATTTTAAAAAATGTGAGTTATTTATTTGCTTCACTCTCCCATTGATTCTTAGTTCATCGAGAGATTCAGTTACACCAACACAAGGGTTGCACAAAAGAAATAGGCAGTCCTTATCTAAATCTTTGTGCCATATTTTCCTCTATCCCAGAAACACATTAAGGATGGACCTCCTGAGAAATGTATAGTTAATGTTCTCTTTAAGGGCATGAGTTTGAGAAACAAGATCTCCTTCAAAGATACTCACAAGATATTTAAACAGCTACATATTCCTTGGAGACTTTGGGTCCTATAGATATTGTAGTTTAAGTTTAAAATAACCGTGGATTCATTGCAGATTGGTTTAATGTATATTCATATTAATGAAATTTCTATGTGTAATTATTAGCAAATTTTTAATTCAATTGCCAACAAGTGCAGATTTAGTGCGGAAAAAACACATTTTTTTCACCTCTACAACTGGGAGCATACAAACATCAATGGGAGAGACTGACGTATATTGCTATCATATGTCAGCTCATTTAAATTAATCTCTGCAACTGGTGCCATTATTAGTTATTATTCAAACCCCAAAATCAACCTCCATGTGATCATTAAGCATGCCTCCGTTATACTAAAACCCTCATCAGAAGACTCGATGGAAGAACTCCCGTCAGCAAACCCAACCACAAGCAACAACCCTGCCAATGTGATATCTCTAAGGAGCAAAAATAACGGTAACTTGAACTGCATTCCGCTAGAACCAGATTCATCAAGGATTATGTTCGGGGCGTGGACGTTGGATTTTCCATACTTAAAGTTGAGCACTTTGAGTACTACATGAAAAAATACTCAATTGTCCTAGGTCGTAGCCAAAGAAATTCACAATTAACATTTACATTGACGTAGACGTAGACCTTCCCTAAATGGGTGGAAATGTATGTTGTGTAAGCGGGTTCAGTTCTAGCGGGTGAAATTAATTATTTTTCTTATTAGGATTTAGTGTGTGTCGAGTTAGGTCATTTTTATGTTGTGTGGTCATTTTACCATGGTATCTTGGAATTCTTAAAGCAATAACTTTAACCATTGTATCTTCTATCACCATGTTCAATTACTAGAATTTGCACATATAATAGTGCATATTGTGTGCGGTTTTTTTCTAGGACATTTCTCCCCTTGCAACTTATTAGGGGTGAGTTCAAATTTCCATAGTCGGATAATTAAATTGAGAATTTAAGCAAGCCTTGTACAAATGCTTTACAAAGAAAACGTGAGAATGTCAATTGAATGCTAAAATTATAAATACCTATGAACTAACTTAAGGACAACTGGGTGACACCTGGCCTTATTTTCTTGTTGATTCCCGTAGATACATTCTAATATGATAAGGATTTAAAAATCCCATCAAAAGTAGCATCACTTACTGAGTAATTTGAATGTCTTGTGCGTGCTGAAACCTCAGGAAGATACTTTTGAAAGCACTGCACGATAAGTTTAATTTCAATAAAGGTTCATCAAAGGTCAGTAAAAATGGAGGAATTATATTGTTATCATATGTCAACTCATTTAACATGATCTCTGCAGCATGGGTCTTAACTCCTTCTACTTTGATAATAAGGTCATTATGTCAGCTATGTTCCTTGATGAATCTAAATCCAAAATCATCAGCAGAAGTTTCTTCAGGGCAATACAGGTTAGATTTTCTACTTCAGATACAACTAACTTCACATAAAAATGTGAGTAATTTCTTTGCTCTGCTCCCCCATTTACTCTTAGTTCATCAAGAGATTCACATACACCAATATAAAGGTCGCACAATAGAAAAGGCAATCCTTAACTAAATCTTCGTCGATATTTTCCTTGATTAATTAACCACATTGAGAATGGATTCCTTCAGAAAGTTCTAGTTCATAATATTTTTTAGGGCATGAGTTTGATAAAAAAAACTCCTTCAAAAATGCTCACAAAGGATTGAAACAACAACATAATCCTTAGAGACTTTAGATCATGTGGATATTGCAGCTTAAGTGCAAAGTTACTGGAGATTCATCGCATATTGGTATAACTTAACTCCAAATAAGTAAATATTGTATGTATAATTGAGAACAAATTAGTAATTCAAGTACCAACGAGTGAAGGTTCGGTGCGGAAAAAACATTTTTCTTCTTTTGTCACCTCTACAACTTGGAGCAAAGAAACAACAATGGGGGCGACTCACGTGCTAAAGGTCAAGGACTTCGATTATGTCATAGATAATGGCAAAAATTAAGGTAGATCAAGATTACATTTTTATTTGTGAGTTTTTGTCATTAGTTTTGGAAATATTTCAGTCTGTTCAATCATATTTTTGCAGAAGTTCTCGAATTAGATTAAGATTCCATGTGATAATAGTAAGTGATCTTATAGTGTAATAATGAGTACATTTATTATGAAATATATAAGAAAGAATATATAAAATTATCTATACATAAACATTAATTCTATGACACACACTAAATATTTATTCGTTCAACACAGTAAATGTGACAAATGTGTACTTCATTTAATATGTTTGAGCAATTTGATGTAGAAAAGAAATTATTTTTGTATCTATCTCAGTATCTAAACATTCACCTGAATTATTTGATGCATGGACAAGTGAGCCTTGAAGACATGCACTAAAAGCAAGTGAGTGACACCAAACCTAATTATCTTGTTGATTCATATATAGGCATTCCGTTTTGAGAAGGATTTCAAAATCCCATCAAAAGTAGCATCACTTGCTGAGATATTTGAATGCCTTGTGCAAGATGAAACCCTCGGGATATACTTCTGAAAGTACTGCAAAACTAGTTTTAGTTGCAAAACAGGTTCATCGAAGGTCATTAAAAAGTAGAAGTATATTGCTATCGTATGTCGGCTCATTTAAAATTATCTTGGCAGCTGGGGTCCAAACCCATCTGCTAGCCTGAAAAGGCCAGACATGTGAGCAATGTTCCTTGATGAATCAAAATCTAAAATCAACAGCAGGAGATTCTTCAGGGCAATAAAGGTTGTATTTTCTACTTTAGGTAAAGCTAACTTTATAGAAAAATGTGAGTTATTTATTTTCTCCATTCTCCCATATATTCTTAGATCATCAGGAGATTCAGTTACATCAACACAAAGGTCACACAGAAGAAAAAGATAGTCCTTATCTAAATCTTTGTGCAATACTTTCCTTGATCCCAGAACCACACTAAGGATGGACTTCCTGAGAAAGGTATAGTTCATGTTCTCTTTAACGGTATGAGTTTGAGGGGGAAAATCTCCTTCGAAGATACTCACAAGGTATCGAAACAGCAACATATTCCTTAAAAACTTTAGGTCCTATGGATATTGTAGTTTAATTGTAAAATAACTATAGATTCATTGTAGATTAGTGTAATTTGAATCCATATTAGTGAATATTCTAAGGGGATTTAAGAACAAATTTTTAATTCAAGTGCCAACGAGTAAAGATTTCTTGCGGAAAAAACCTTTTTTCTTCTTTTGTCGCCTCTACAACTGGGAGCATACAAACATAATTTGGGGTGACTGACTATATGATATCATATGTCAGCTCAGTTAAAATGATCTCTGGAGCTAGTGCCTTTATAAAACACGCCTTTGTTAAAGTAGAACCCTCGTCAGACGACTCGCCGGAAGATCTCCCATCAACAAACCCAACCACAAGAAACAACCATGCCAATGTGATATCTCTTAGAAGAAAAACTAACGGTAAATTGAACTGCATTCCGCTGGAACCGGATTCATCCAAGGATTATGTTTGGGACGTGGACGTTGGGTTCGCCATATTTAAAGACATGTGTATGAACAAGTAATCCTTGAATACATTCGTTAAAAGCTACTTAGTAACACCAGGCCTAATTTTCTTCTTAATTCCTATAGAGGCATTTTGATTTGAGAAGGATTTCAAAATCCCATCCAATGTAGCATCACTTGCTGAGTTATTTGAAAGCCTCGTGCGTGCTGAAACCTTAGGGAGATGCATCTGAAAGTACTGCACAATAAGGTTTAGCTCCAAAACAGGTTCATCAAAGGTCATAAAAATGAAGAAAGCATAATTCAATCATATGTCATCTAATTTAAAATGAACTATGTAGCTGGGGTCCTAACTCCATCTGCTTGGCTGATAAGACTAGTCAAGTGAGCAAAGTTCCTTGATGAATCTAAATCCAAAATCATCAGCAGGAAATTTTTCAGGGAAATAAAATTTATAATTTCTACTTTAGACAAATCTAATTTTAAAGAAAAATGCGAGTTATTTATTTGCTCCACTTTCTCATTTATTCTTAGTTCATTGGGAGATTCAGTTACATCAACACAAAGGTCGCACAAAAGAAAAAGGCAGTCTTTATCTAAATCTTTGTGTGATAATTTCCTTGATCCCAGAACCACATTAAGGATGGACTTCCTCAGAACGGTATAGTTCATATTCTCTTTAAAGGCATGAGTTTAAGAGACATGATCTCCTTCGAAGATACTCATAAGGTATTCAAATAGCGACATATTTCTTAGAGACTTTAGGTCTTATGGATATTGTAGTTTAAGTGTAAAATAATTGTGAATTCATTGCAGATTGGTATAATTTAAATCCATATTAGTAAATGTTCTATGTTGATTTTAAAAAATAATAATAATTCAACTGCCAACGAGTGCAGATTTAGTGCCAAAAACCCCATTTTCTTCTTTTGTCACCTCTAACACTGGGAGAATACAAACATCAATGGGGGTGACTAACGTATGTTTCTATTATATGTAAGCCCATTTAAAAATGATCTTTGGAGTTGGAGCCCTTATTAGCTATCATCCAAACCCCAAAATCAATCTCTCTGGGATCATAAAACACGCCTTTGTTAAACTAGAACCCTAGTCAGAAGACTCGCCCAAAGATCTCCCTTAAGCAAACCCAACCATAAGAAACAACCATGCCAATGTGTAATCTCTTAGGAGAAAAACTAACGGTAAATTGAGCTGCATTCCGCTGGAACTAGATTCGTCCAAGGATTGTGTTTGGGAAATGGACGTTGGATTTTCCATACTTAAAGGCGAGCACTTCGAGCTCTACATGAAAAACAAATCAGTTGTCCTCGGTCTCAGCTAAATAAATCGACAATTAACATTTACATTGACGTAGACTTCCCCTAATAGGTGGCGATGTTTGTTTGTGTAAGCAGGTTCAATTCTGGTGGGTCAAATTAATTATTTTCTTTTTAGGATTTAGTTTGGGTTGAGATAGGTCCTTTTTTTTGTCATTTTTCCATGATATCTTGGAATTCTTAGTGCAATCACTTTAACCATTGTAGCTTCTATCATCATGCTCAATTACTATATTTCGCACGTATACTAGTGCATATTATGTGCGGGGTTTTTTCTGGGAAATTCCCCCCCCCCCCACAACTTATTAGGGGTGAGTTCAAATTTTCATAGTTGGATAATTAAATAGATAATTTAAGCAAGTCTGGTATAAATGCTTGAAAAAGGAAAATATGAGATTGTCAATTGAATGATAAAATTATAAATACCTACGAACTAACTTAATAGGACATATCAACAAAATGAAGACCGGATCTTTATTCCCTATCCCTAAAAGAAATTGGGTGACACCCAACCTAATTTTCGATTTGATTCCAATATACGCATTCCAATTTGAGAAGGATTTCAAAATCCCATAAAAAGTAGAATCACTTGCTGAGATATTTGAACGCCTTGTACATGCTGAAACCCCCGGGAGATACTTCTGAAAGTACTGCAAAACTAGTTTTAGCTTAAAACAGGTTCATCAAAGGTCATTAAAAATGGAGAAAGCATATTTCTATCATATTTTAGCTCAATTAAAATGATCTCTGTGGTTGGGGTCTTAACTCTCCCATTTACCCTTAGTTCATCAAGATATTTAGTTACACCAACAAAAAGGTCGCACATAAAAAAAGATAATCCTTATCTAAACATTTGTGTGATATTTTCCTTGATCCTAGAACCTTGTTGAGGATGGACTCCCTCATAATGGTATATTTTATGGTCTCTTTTAGGGCATGATTTTGAGGACAATATCTCTTTCCTAGATGCTCACAGGGTACATAAACGGCAACATATTCCTTAGAGACTTTAGATTATGAGGATATAGTAGTTTAAGTGCAAAGTTAATGTGAATATTGGTATAATTTAAATCCATATTAGTGAATATTCTATGTGGATTTATTAAAAAATTAGTAATTCAAATGCCAATGAGTGCAGATTCAGTGTGGGAAATACACTTTTCTTATTTTTGTCACCTCTGCAACTAGGAGAAAAGAACCAAAAATGGGGGGGGCGACTGACGTAATAAAGGTTGAGGAATTCAAATAAGTCATAATTAATAGATAATAATAAGGTATATTAAGATTTAAAAAATTTAATGAGTTTCAGTTATTAGTTTTGACAATATTTTAGTCAATTCAATCATTTGATGCTATGGACAAGTAATCCTTGAAGATATGTATTAAAATCAACTAAGTGACACCGGACCTAATTTTCTTCTTTGTTCCTGTTGAGGCATTCTGATTTGAGAAGGATTTAAAAATCTCATCCAAAGTAGCATCACTTGCTGAGTTATTTGAACGCCTTGTGCATGCTGAAACCTTAGGGAGATCCGTCTGAAAGTACTGCACAATTAGTTTTATCTTTAAAATAGGTTCATCAAAGGTCATAAAATGATGAAAATATACTTCTATCATATGTCAGCTAAGTTAAAATAAACTCTACAACTAGGAAGCAAACTTCATCTGCTCGGCTGATAAGACTAGTCATGTGAGAAAAGTTCCTTGATGAATCTAAATCCAAAATCATCAGCAGGAGATTCTTCAGGGAATCAAAGGTTATATTTTTTAGTTTAGGTAAAGCTAACTTTAAAGAAAAATGTGAGTTATTTATTTTCTCCACTCTCCCATTTATTATTAGTTCATCAGAAGATTCAATTACACCAACACAAAGGTTGCACAAAAGAAAAAGGTAATCTTTGTCTAAATCTATGTGCGATGTTTTTCTTAATCCCAGAACCACATTAAGGATGGACTTCCTGGGAGAGGTATAGTTCATGTTCTCTTTAAGGGCATGAGTTTGAGAGACAACATCTCCTTTGAAGATACTCACAAGGTATTGAAACATCAACATATTCCTTAGAGACTTTAGGTCCTATGGATATTTCAGTTTATGTGTAAAATAACTATGGATTAATTTTAGATTGGTATAATTTAAATCCATATTAGTGACTATTCTATGTGGATTTAACAAATTTTTAATTCAAGTGCCAACGGGTGCAAATTTAGTGCTGAAGAAACACTTATTCGTCCTTTGTCACCTCTAAAAGTGGGAGCATACAAACATCAATGGGGCAACTGACATATATTGCTATCATATGTCAGCTTATTTTAAATTATCTTTGTAGCTAGCGCCCTTATTAGTTATCATCCAAACCCCAAAATCAACCTCCTCGTGATCATAAAACACGCGCTCTATTAAAATGGAGCCCTCGTCAGAAAACTCGCCGGAAGATCTCCCATTAGCAAACCCAACCATAAGCAACAACTGTGCCAATGTGATATCTCTAGGAGCAAGCCTAATTCCGCTGGAACCGGATCCGTCTAAGGATTATGTTCAGGACATGGTCGTTGGATTTGTCGTACTTAAAGGCAATCACTTCGAGTACTACATGAAAAACTACTCTATTACCCTAGGCCGCATTCAAAGATCTCCACTATTAACATCTGCATTGATGTAAACCTCCCCTGAATGGTTGGTAATGTATTTTTGGGTAAACCGGTTCAGTTCTAGCTTGTGAAACTAATTATTTTCTTATTAAGATTTAGTTTGTGTCGAGTTAGGTCTCTTTTTTTGTTAGGTAATTTTTCCATGGCATCTTGGAATTCTTAGTTTAATCACTTTAACCATTGTAACTTCTATCATCATACTCAATTACTGGAATTTGCACATATACTAGTGCATATTATGTGCGGGGTTTTTTCTGGGACATTTCTCCCCCTGCAACTTAGTAGGGGTGAGTTCAAATTTCTATAGTCAGATAATTAAATCGAGACTTTAAGCAAGCCTTGTATAAATGATTTACAAAGAAAATATTGATAATGTCAATTGAATGCTAAAATTATAAATACCTATGAACTAATTTAAGATGACATATCAAAAAAATTAAGACCGGAGCTTTATTCCTTATCCCTAAAAGCAACAGGGTAACACCCTGCTTAATTTTCTTGTTTATTTCCATAGAGACATTCTTGTATGAGAAGGACTTAAAAATCCCATCAAAAGTAGCATCACTTACTTACTGATTAATTTGAATGCCTTGTGCGTGCTGAAACCTTAGAAAGAGACTTATGAAAGTACTACAAATAAGTTTTACCTTCAATACAGGTTCATCAAAGGTAAAAAAAAATGGAGAAAGTATATTGCTATCATATGTCAGCTCATTTAAAATGATTTTTGCAGTTGGGGTCCTAACTCCATCAGCTCGGCAGATAAAACCATTCATGTTAGCTATGTTCCTTGATGAATCTAAATCCAAAATCATCGGTAGAAGTTTCTTCGGGGCAATACAGGTTAGATTTTCTACTTCAGGTTAAGCTAACTTCTCATAAAATGTGAGTTATTTCTTTGATCCACTCCCTCATTTACTATTAGTTCATTAGGGGATTCACATACACCAACACAAATGTTGCAAAAAAAAAAAAGGCAATCCTTAACTAAATCTCCGTGCGATATTTTCCTTGATCCTTGAACCACATTGAGAATGGACTCCCTCATAAAGTTCTAGTTTATGTTCTTTTTTAGGGCATGAGTTTGAGAAAAGATCTCCTTTAAAATGCACACAAAGTATTGAAACAACAACATAATCCTTAGTAACTTTATATCCTGTGGATATTGCAGTTTAAGTGCAAAACTACTGGTGATTCATCGCAGATTGTTATAATTTAACTCCATATTAGTGAATATTGTATGTATAGTTAAGAACAAATTAGTGATTCAAGTGCTAACGAGTGCAGGTTCAGTGCGGAAAAAACACTTTTCTTCGTTTGTCACCTCTACAACCGGGAGCAAAGAAAAAACAATGGGGGTGACTCACATAATTAAGGTCGATGACTTAAAATATGTCATAGATAATAGATAATATTACGGTAGATCAAGATTGCATTTTTATTTGTGAATTTTAGTCATTAGTTTTTGCAATATTTTAGTTAGTTCAATCATATTTTTGCACGAGATATCAAATTAGATTAAGATTCCGTTTCTAATAGTTCATTCAACAGTTTTTTTTAATCTAGAAATCATATGCCACATGATAATAGTGATCTTATAGTATAATAATGAGTACATTTATTATGTAAAATATAAGAATATATATAATTATTTTTACATAAACTTTGATCCTATCACACTCTAAATATTTATTCGTCCAATACAGTAAATATGACCAATGCCAACTTCATTTAATATGTTTGAGCAGTTTGATGTAGAAAAGAAGTTATTTTTCTATGTTTCTTAGTATCTGAACCTTCAACTGAATTATTTGATGCTATGGACAAGTAAGACTTGAAGACATGCGCTAAAAGCAACTAAGTGACACCGAGCCTAATTTTCTTGTTGATTCCAATAAAAACATTCCGATTTGAGAAGGATTTCAAAATCTCATAAAAAGTAGCATCACTTGCTGAAATATTTGAATGTCTTTTGCATGATGAAACCCTAGGGAGATACTTCTGAAATTACTGCAAAACAGGTTCATCAAAGGCCATTAAAAATGGAGAAATTATATTGATATCGTTTGTCAGCTCATTTAAAATGATCTCCACAGTTGTGGTTCTTACTCCATCTGCTCGTCTGATAAGACTTGTCATATTAGCAATGTTTCTTGATGAATCTAAATCCAAAATCATTAGCAAATGTTTTTTTCAGGGCAATACATGCTATATTTTCTACTTTAGGTAAAGCTAACTTCACGGAAAAATGTGAGTTATTTCTTTGTTGCACTCTCTCCTATTTACTCTTAGTTCATCAGAATATTTATTTGCACCAACACAAAGGTTGCACAAAAGAAAAAAATGAATCCTTATCGAAACATTTATGCGGTATTTTTCTTGATCCTAGAACCACGGTGAGGATGAAGTCCCCCAGAGAGTTATAGTTTATGTTCTCTTTAAGGGCATGAGTTTGAGAGACAAGACCTCATTCAAAGATGGTCGAGGTATTGACATAGCAACATATTCCTTAGAGACTTAAAATCTTGTGGATATTGAAGCTTAAGTGCAAAATTACAACGGATTCATTGAATATTGGAATAATTTAACTCCAAATTAGTGAATATTCTATGTGGATTTAAAAACAAATCAGTAATTCAAGTGCCAACGAGTGCAAATTCAGTGCAGAAAAAACACTTTCCTTCTTTTGTCACATCTATAACTGGGAGCAAAGAAACCACAAAGAGGGCGACTGACATACTGAACGTCGATGAATTTTAGTATGTTATAATAATAGAGGATAATAAGGTAGATTGTCATTATTTTTGGCAATATTTTTATCAGTTCAATTACATTTATGCACGAGTCTCAAATCAGATTAAGATTCTGTTACTAACGGTTAAGTCAGTAGTTTTTATAGATCTAGAAACTTTATCCCAGATGATAATAGTTAGTGATCCTATAGTATAACAATGAGTACTATTATTAAGTAAATTTATACTTTGCATGAAATCATATTGATTGAGAATTGGCTATAATGTTGATGCGTGTTTAAAATACTTATCAATACATTGATTAGTCAATTTTTAAATTTGTGCTGTAATATGGGAAATTGATAAATTTGAAACCAAATATCTCATTTGAATAAGTGTGATTCCAATGGTTTAATTACTATGTGTAATCAGAGGCAGTCCAAACTATTTTGATATCCCGTGTGAACATTTAATTTGGGCCATTTTTTAAATATATATATATATTTATTTATTTATTTATCAATGCAAAATTTATAAAGAAACTATTGATATAAAGGAAATATATCGATGCAAAATTTATGAACAAACTATCGATATAAAGAAAATATAACAATGCAAAATTTAATTTTTCATCGATACAATCATATATTTTGTACAGTAAGAACTAATTGGTGCAATGCGATAAAGTAATTCAACGAAAATTATGAAATCTAAGCCCCCCTACATCAATATAACTTGTACTTTCCCTATCCTCTATTAACCTTTCCATTTTAACTTTTTAAGCCAAAAGTGTGTCACTTTGAACGTAAATTTACATTTATATATAAATTAGAACAATATCACGCAAGATTTTGTTAAATTCACAGTAACATGTATTTTATAAATATTATTTTTCATGATTTTAATTGTTTATATTTAAAGATAATAACAGTTATACTTGTGTGTTTTAAACTTCAAAAAATCAATGTGGGAAGTTTATAAAGAGACAGAGAGAGTATAGCATTAAGAAATTTCAATATTTCTTTTCATATTTTCCATTTTCTAATTTTTCGACAAACACTCAAAACAAACATAAACGTTCCTAAAATCAAAAGTCCCTAAAAATTTCTAAGTTCAATTTCAAAATATTTGATAAAAAGGCCTACTTGAAGTATCACAAGCTACTAAACTGAAAATGATCTTTGACTGTCTCTTTAATTTGGTATAAAATCCAACTCAAAATTTTAAAAGAGAATTTAAATTTAGTGATTAGGCCAGCCCGATTTTAACTCATTTAAAATAAAATTTAAATCCTCCATAAAAGGCCACAAATTAGAATTCTACTTTACTTATTTTTTAGTATAAAATTTGGAAAAAAAATATTAAAATGGGTCAGTCTAGTTAGTGTAAAAGTCCAGTAAACTAAAATTAAAAAAATTGGGCCTCTTAATCTTTGGGCCCAATGCGTGCGCACAGCTTACACTGCACTTGGGCCGGCCCTGGTGGTAATCATGGAAATACGGATATACAGGACTTCAATTTGTCTTGCATACACCAGCTTCATTATCTATAATGTGGGTTATAAATTAGAAGCTCGACACTTGGTGAAGTATTTATATGTATACATTAGTTCTCTATGTGAGAATTAAATGACTTTAATCAAAAATGCTATCATCGGTCTAGTTACTTATTTATGTATATGAATTGATTCATGCTTTTAAAATTTTAATAACTATGGTCATATTTGAATTGATTATGCATGAGAAGAAAATGGTTTTAGGCCGAGAAGTGTCAAGCTTGCTTGGTTGCTAATTGTCATAGTTACCCTCCTGCCATGTAAGCTTTGAACCATATTGTTTTACAGCTTTGAAGTTTGCAGAATTAATTATATTGGATGAAACACAATCAGTTTGGTTGTTTGCCATTTTGATTTGCTAAAGTTGCCAAATGAGTGGTATTGAGATGCAAATAATTTATTCCAGTGAGGTTTTGTTATTTATTTATAATGACTTTGACACTTGGCAGTTTTTATTGTACGAAAAAAGGAGCATGTATGTATGCTCGAACGCTAGACATATTTTGGTTATTTTGTATAACCTAGAAAATATTAACGTGAAAACATTAATTTATAATTATGTGATGGAGATTCGAATACGACTACCACCATAAATGAATAAATTTCACGTCTTGATCAAACATTCAAAGGTTATGTTCATGATCCTCTAAGTGACATGACTGGACCTATGACAAGGTCAAGAATGAAGCTT
>JAULKM010109706.1:0-23325 GCA_032355605.1 Rubia tinctorum
TTATTATACATAAATAAAGTTATCGTTGGTCAAACATGGTATGAGAAAGTTGACAAAAAATTGTGCAGTTTGAATTGGAACAGAGGGAGTATCAAAAATGCCGACCGGGAAAAGTTCAAAATAATCGACCATTTACAGAAAATATTCCAACACTAAAGCCAACATCTTTTGTAAAATTAGAAGAAGAATGACAGCATCTCATACTGAGGATTTTTAAAAATATATTTTCAAGAATTACCCTAGATCGTCTACAATGAAATGCAGTTATAAGTGCAGTTTGACAAACGGTACTACATCTGTTTCGTTGGATGTGACACTATATGTTTATGTGTTTGGATTTATATGAATGAAATGAGTTGATGAAATTGAATTTAGAAAGAGAAAAAGTAGAATGAGTGGTTGAAATTGAAAAAATCTTGACATAAAAGAAAAGTGTGTCAAATCTACAAAAATAACCAAAAAATGAAAGTATATCACATCCAATGAAACAATGAGAGTACTTCTTTCACTCACTACAAATTAAAACACTTAAAGTGTTACTTTAGATGCTAAACATGTTAAGTTGAACATATTGTAATGTTTTTACAAGTATTACCTTGGGTGGTGTTACGTTAGATCTACGCAACTTTTTTCAAGATTTTTCGCAATATTTTTCAAAAGTTAAATGTGTGTTTGGCAGAGTTATGTTTAAAAGCAAAACTGACTTATGTTGAAAGGAGAGGAAGACTAACTTATGTTTTTTCTCCAAAAATAGCTTATGTTTTCAAAAATAATGTGCAATTTAACATTTTACCTAAAACTAAAAAGTGATTTGCTTATAAGCAAAACATCTTATAAACTCTGTCAAATGGAGCCTAAGTAACACTTTATTGTAACATTTTATTAGGTGTTGCTAAAAAAACGTTACGATAGATTCAATTTGTAGTAGTGACGTGTGAGTCCACTGGGCGTATATACCCATTATTTGACACACGGTTCATTTTTATTCATGAAACAACCAAAGTTTGACAAGCAATACTTTTTCACATGTGTGTTTAGTGGGTGTATAATGTATATTTATACTTTTTGACCCATGACTCATTTTTATTTACGGATCATCTGTTTGGTGGTTTGTTCTTACTTCATAAGAAACCATGAATTCTAACGCCGCAGTTATCAGGATTTGAACCTATGATCACATGAGCAGTTGGTCGTTGGCCAGTTACTTACTCACTTGACCGATGGTTTGTGGGTGTTACTTTCATACATCCACTTGTGCATCATATTTTAAATTTTGGAGTTTAGGTATCATCAACTCTAAGAATAATTAGAAAAGAAAACCAGGTAATAAAATAAGTTAACTTTTTTAACTTCAACAGGCAACAGCCGCCCAAGAAAAGTAACGTGTGTACAAATGCATGCCTTCACCTTCGGATGAGGAATCTTGTAAAGAAAACTGCTGTTTTTGAGTACTAGATATTGAGTTAGCGTGATCTGGAAAGCTTCCTTTGTTTGATCAGATTCGCATAAGATAAAGGCGTGGTTATATTTTTTAATCCCTGAGCACTTTTCCTAGTACAATCTTTTACCAGTATAATACTACGAATCTGGTCGATATTCAAACTAGCAGGAAGAACAGAGATGCTCTCTTTTCTGGTTCCCTTATCCCACCTGAATTAGTAACTTTTTTATAAAAAAAATTGATTAAAACCGTCAGTGATGAGAATGTTTGAAATTTTAATTCTTTATTCTAATCGAATTGCCGAACGATTTATATTTGAGTGATCTTACAACTTGATACGGGATGATCTCACTTACACAAGTACCGTTAAGATATAATTATGAACAACATTCGTGACAAATGAAAAAGAAAGGTCCATGAGGGGATGATCCCACTTGAATTAATAACTTGTTATGGTTCTTTCCAGGTATAAGTTGCACACTTTTTAATTAAAATTTTTCATTTATATCTGATCATTGGTAATTTTATTTTTACATATCAATGTCATCTAAAAATAAATATTTAAAAATTAAATGATGCGGGGAAGTTGATTGCAGATAAATTTATAATTGAATGGGACTAGAGAAAGTTGAGAGCATTCAAAATGGTAATGGACTTAATGAGCACTTCTTAAGTGTCAAAACATGAATTTTGATAAAAGCCATGTAAGAATAAACTATCAACAATGGTAGTGGACTTTAAGGAACACTTCTTAGAGCAAGTCCAACATATTCCCTAAAATTTTCTCTAGGATATGGAATGAAAAACCAATATTCCCTATAATTTTTTGACTCAACTACAACAGTTTTCCTATTTTGCATGATCTGGCATTAAATACACTGTAGTTTCCTTTTAATTTAAAACTGAGAATTGACTTTTAATCACTTCAAAATATATTTAAAAAATTAATGTTGGCTTTTTTTAATCAATATAACAAATTAAAAACTATAAGTTGCATATTAATTAGAAATAATTTTTTTCTTTTCACCCAATTTGAAATAAAAGACGAATAATATTCAAAAAATTCAACAAACTTTTCCATATTTTTATCACACTCATATAAGAATTATGTAAAATTTACGCTCAAACTATTCACTATCTACTAAACCTAGTACAAGAAATTACATTCAACATCCAGATTGTCATTTTTTTCCAAATGAGCAACAAATAAATTTTAAAAAAACAAATATTTATGTCTAATCTATTTTTTTGTAATGATGACTCATTTCGATAGATTACGGTATCAATAGTGTGGTGGTGTGTGTCATTTTATATTATAAAAATTAATAATTAGTTTTTAAAAACAATCAATATAACAAATTTAAAACTAAATTAGAATTTAATTAGAATAACGACATCTAAAAAATTCAAAAACTATAAACTATAAATCAAAGAAAATAATTTCAACATTCTAAACAAATCATTATTGACATCAAATCATTATTGAAAAAAACCCTTAAAATTTTATATAAAGAAGCACCTCATCCGAGCTCGAGATTGTAGTAGTTTTTTCTAAATATTTTTTGTTGAAAGTCGAATGAACTTTATAGTAAGAATGGAAAAATGAAGAAAATGTTAGATTTAAATTTAATGGAAAAATAAATATTGTGTTATAATTTGATGCATTTAATTGGAATTGCATTAAATTTTAATTCCCTATAATAGTTTTCTCTTTCTACAAATATAGGGAAGCAAATCTTCTCTCTCATCAAAATTCCTATTTTAGGGAATGAGATGGAGAAGCTGTTGAATCTTAAAAACCAAGTAGAATCCCTATGAAAATCTCTATTATAGGGAAGTTGTTTGACTTGCTCTTAAGCACTTCTTTTAACTTTAAATTATATTTAATTAAAAATATAAAACAATCCATATTAAATTGCATTCATTGATTGGTTGTATTTGAACAAAGAATGAGGTATCAACTCCTTAACTAAGGAGAAACTCCTTATTAAGGAGTGGTCCTTAAAACTCCACAACGCTACTCCTTAAATAAGGAGTGCTCCTTATTAAGAAAAGTGAGTTTAAGAAATTACCATTGTGAATGCTCTTATACTCCTTTTGATTTTTTTAACATCGTCTCCCAACAAAATGACACACTTCTTTATGAAAAGTAAAATGAGTGGAGAAAATTTGATTGGGAGAGTAAAAGGCAAATTGAGTGGATGAAAATAAACTAAATTTTGTCAAAAAGGAAAGGAGCATACCAAAAAAAAAAAAAAGAGAACCAATGTTAGTAGACCGAAGGGAGTATTCCCTCCGTCCCACCTCAAATTACATAGAATCTTTTTCACGGTTATCAAGAAACATGTTTGACCATTAATATGTTTAACTACGTATAATAATGACAAATAAAATGTTGAAATTTAAAAATTATTTGTTACTATGAATTCAACCATAACATTTTTATGATATTATTATTTATATATCTATTCAAATTTGTGGTCAAACTTGGACACTGAATAGTAACATAAAGTGAAGTGAGAAGTTTGAACTGGGACGGATAGAATAAAAAATATAAATAATAGAGCGTTTGTAGTACTAAAAAGAGAAAATGACAGTTTAGATGTCCACTTTTAGGCGAAATTACTAGTTTCGTTCCTCGTTTTGCACCATGTTCCTAAAAGATTCCCATATTATTACGAAATGTTCTCATTATCGGACATAAATTTTTTTAATTAAGTTAATGGAACCGTCACTGTTACCAAGATTTTAAAAATTATAGTTTAACAACTTTTGAGATTAATTATTTTTTCTCAATTTTCTCTTTTTCCAGTTTTTTCTTCATTGTCTCCTCCACCATGTCCCGAAAGCCAGCAATCCAATTATACTCGTTGTCTCTTTTATTGTCCTTACTTTTCATGTTCCTTACTTCCCAATATCGACACGATCATCATTAAAAAGGCCAACTCGATGTTGATTAACTTAAACCGGCTAATAGTATGTCGGAATAATTTGATATTTTGTAATAATGTGGGAACGTTTTGGGAATAATTTACGAAAAGAGCAACGAAACCTGTAATTTTGCCTAAAAGTGGGCATCAAATATTTCATTTTCTCCTACTAAAAAGGGGAGAAGCGAGAATATTTTAAATGGAGATAAATTGTCTTTCTTCTAAAATTTGCATTCATATGCCAAATTCTGCAAATTATGCAACTGTATATACTCTCTACTAGTACGTTTTATTGGATGTGATACACTTTTTTTTGGTTATTTTTGTGAATTCAACACACTTTCCTTTTATGGCAAGATTCCTTCAATTTCATCCACTCATTCTATTTTTTCCTTTCTAAATTCAATTTCATCCACTCATTTTATTCATCTAAATTCAAACACCTAGAGGTATATACCAAATATTACTACTCTATCCCATGCGTTCACTCTATAAATAATTAATTGAAATTGCAGCTTTGAAGCAAGTGCATAATTAACTCACCAAAATTTGCAACTTACTTTATCATTTATGTAACGAGATTTATATCTCCCTTTATTACTTGGACACCTCTTAGAGATTTATACATACTTTTAATGTTTATAACATAGCTAACTTAGTAATAACTATAAACATTAACCAACTTAGTAATAACTTCTAGAGAATGTCATCTCTTGCATTTTACTTTTTCCAACGTGAAATAGTGGTATTTTTAAAGTTTCACACTAATTTTAGGTAGTATTTTTTAAAAATTGAAAAGTTCGGAAAGAATTAAGTGAAAGAGAGTAAAAAGTTGAATGATTAGTTGGGAACGATTCACTATTTTACCATGAAAAGAAATGTTACAATTTTAGAAAAATATAAGGAAATAAAAAATGTGCCAGACTAAGAAGGACAGAGGAAGTATCAAGTCCATTTCACGTAAAAAACGATCTTTTTTATTAGACATGAAACAATTATACTAATACTTTTTAAGTTAGAAATTATGTATTTTAACTTAAAAAACATTTGAATATTGAATCATAAGTAATAGTGTTTAAGAACGAACGATGTTCAACTTTAAAATACGAAATTTAAATTAAAAGATACATTACTTATGAAAAAAAACATCTTTCGTACTAAGATTAATCTACTCCCTTGTTTTTCTATGTTTGGCACACTTACCATTTTAGTATGTTTTTCTAACATTGTCACCATTCCTTTTATGACAAAAGGTACACCATTCTCAACCACTCATTAAACTTTTTACTCTCTTCATTCAATTTCATCCACACATCTCAACTTGTAAAAAAACAACAGCTAAATCTATGGTGCCAAACATAGAAAAACGAAGGGAGTATGAACGACCTTTTATTAAAATATAGAGTAGTCAATACTGTGCTTTTTTCTGTTAATAGCTGTATTTTTAAGTTAAACACTGTATTTTTTAATTCAAACATGTCTTATTATATTTTTAATATATATTTAAAAAATATATTACTCCCCTGTTTCATTTCAATCTGCAAATTAATTATTTATTTAGTCTAAACTTCCTAACTTTGACCCTAAATTTTAATTGGTATATAAGTATGAATACTATTGTGTGATGTATTGTTAGATTCGTTATAACGTATATTTTCAAAATGTCAAATTTTCATAAGTTTTAATTATCCTTAATGAAAGATATCAAGAATAAAATATTTTTCAAGTCAATTGTGAAAAATCAAAAGATGAATGTTAAAATGGGAAGGAGGGAGCAATTAAGTTAAAAATGTCACAATTATTGTACTCCCTCTGTTTTACTATGTTTGACACCATTTTTTTTTTTGCAAGTTGAAATGTGTGGAGAGAATTGAGTGAAGAGAGTAAAAAGTTTAATGAGTGGTTAAGAATGATGTACTTTTACCATTAAAGAAAAACTAAAAATCTTAGAAAAAAAAATATAAAAATAATAAGTATGTCAAACATAGTGATAGAGTATAATGCTTTTTTTTAAAAACCGTCTTTCCTAAAATTTATCCGGAAACATTTAGCTAGAAATTAAACTTGAAAAGTGCTCAAATTTACTCCCTCCGGTTCTTTAACATTGACACACTTTCTTTTTTCGGATGTTTTTTTAACATTGGCACACTTCCTTTTTTGGCAAATTTTAGGTTGTTTTCATTCACTCAATTTACTTTAACTCTTTCAATGAATTTTCAACCACTAATTTTACATTCATAAATCCAAAAGAAATGGTGACATTCTTAAAGAACCGGAGGAGTAGCAAGAAAGAAAAAGGTAGGAGATGAAGAGAGATCCAATAAGCATGTGGAGGGGTCGGATTGAGGACCCACAAAATATAAGTTAAGACAATCGGTTGGTACTTGAAAACTCTCCCATGTGCTACTAATTTTTGGTTTATTCACAATTTCTTGACATTTAATTAAGAGTTTATCTTCTGAAAGTTGATTTTTTCAAAAATTATAGAAAAATTAAAGTTTAAAATATAAATTAGAATAAAGCGAGATATTTTTTTTTGATTGTATTAATATCGGATCATAAACTTATCACCATTGTACGTTGCATAATAAAATTTTAATATTGCAACTATTTTTTTTTACTTTTCTATAATTCTAATTCAACCTCATTTTTCCATATAATCATGGAAAGACTGACTTTCTCAATACTTTGCCTTTAATTACCACTAATTACGTTTTGAAATTCTTAATGCTGTCCGAAAATAAGCCGGCTCATCTTATCTTTCGTTTTGTCCCTTTAAACTTTTAACGTTGTTTACTTCCGTTCTCCTCTACCTATAAATACACAACTTCCACATCCCTTCTTCATATCCACAACCAAGTTTCACACACTCACACACTACTCCAGTCATGAGTCTCATTTCCTTCATCGTCTACGCTCTCTTCTACCTCCACTCCGTCAAAGCCGACGATGCCCACGCTACCTTTTATGGCGGTGGCGATGCTTCCGGCACCATGGGTACGTGTAGCCTCACAAAAACGATGTTGTAACTTCTTTTGTTTCAAATGTTTTCAATGTTGATCTTGTAGCTTATATCTTCATATACTTACTCTATCCCACTTCCTACCATCCATTTTGATCCGTCCCATTGTTCGTAAAATTTTCATGTATAGCAAGATTTTTTTATTCAATCTACTAAATTTATTCCATTAAAATTCTTAAACTTACCATTATTTATGATTTTCTTACGCTATTCATGATATTATTAATGCTAAAACTTATAAAACTTTATTTTGTACATAACCAAAATACAAAAATTGTTGCCACATCATGTTAAAAAAAAGAGTCAAAAGCAAATGGGAAGTTTAAAATGGGAAGAGGAAGTGTAAATTTTAAAATTTTGCACTCCACTCAATTATATATTTTGTATAGTGTGACTCAAATTTTAACACCCCTTAATTTATTTTTAAAAACAAGTTTAGATTAATTGGGGTGCTAAAAAATATAGCTTGTATTATTAATATCATGATCAATTATTCGTCAGCATGTTATAATCTCCCACATAGTAATTCTCACCATTCTGTGATTGAAATTTCTTCAATTTCGTGTTGCAGGCGGCGCATGTGGATACGGAAACTTGTACAATACCGGATACGGCACCAATACGGCGGCGTTGAGTACCGCATTGTTCAATAACGGCTTAACCTGCGGCGCGTGCTATGAAATCAAGTGCAACTACGGCGCTGCCCCCAAGAACTGGTGTCGCGCCGGCACCATTGTCGTCACCGCCACCAACTTCTGCCCGCCGAACTACGGCCTTCCGAATGATAACGGCGGCTGGTGCAACCCGCCCCGCCAGCATTTCGACCTCGCCGAACCTGCGTTCCTTCAAATTGCCCAATACCGTGCTGGAATTGTGCCGGTTACTTACCGGAGGTATAACTTCCACTCAACGTTCTCAAATATTGTGGGAAAATTATAAGAGTATAAATAATAATAATCTGATGTTCAAAATGACACATACTGTTTCAGTAGTTTATTTATATTGAATTATAAAATAAACGTGATTTTTTTCATCGACAAAGAGTCTTCTCTATTGTAATCCTGAATCGGGGTGTGATGTTTAAATGATTGTGAAATGATTGTACTGAACAATTACTTGATTTTAGAAGAAAAAAAGGTGTTTTAAAATATAAAAATGTGTAAAAGATTATTTTACGTATTAAAAATCTATATAGGAGTTATCATGCCCAACGCATTCACTTTTGTTTCATTTATTTATTTCATTCTCAAAGATTAACAGCTTTTGTCTCATTATCAAATTGTTTCAATCAGAAAATGCCAGTGTACATGTAATTACGAAAGAGTACGAAGATTATACTATCTTCATAAATAGACATCTCTATATGATCATATAGATAATTGATTCCATCATATTTTGAAGTTAAACGTGTTTGAACAAGAGTGATATTACATCTGAAAAGTTCTTATATGATACTTCTTTTCGACGCTTAATTTCATTCAAATTTAAAGTTAAACGTATTCAAACGAGCATAGTAATAACGTGACACTTGAAAAGTTCTTGCATTGTACTCCTCCCTCTTTCTTACTACTTTGAAGGAGATAACATATGTGGTAAATTCATGGTTTATTTATCTATTGAAATGTTGATTTTTTTTTTGAATTTAGGGTGTCATGTGTAAAAAAAGGGGGCATCCGGTTCACAATCAACGGTCACAAATTCTTCAACCTGGTTCTGATCACCAACGTCGCAGGTGCAGGGGACATCCATTCGGTGTTGGTCAAAGGGTCCAAAACCAGGTGGCAAACTATGTCTAGAAATTGGGGGCAAAATTGGCAATCCAACTCTTATCTCTACGGACAGGCACTCTCCTTTAAAGTCACTGCCAGTGACGGTAGAACTGTCACAAGCTACAACGTGGCGCCTGCTAATTGGCAGTTCGGCAGGACCTATGAAGGCAGACAATTTTGATTTTCTACCGTCGTAACTTCCATTGGGATTTTTCAGACAAGTCCATTGGGTGAAGGGTGAAAATTAGCAATTTAAAAATATAAGAGGATAAATATATATATAAATATATATACATTGAGCTGAGGTTGTTGAATCTTATCTAGCACCCGCTTGCTTTTTCCTTTTTGAAATTCCTAACTGGTGGAGCAAAACTAAGCTCTACTAGTTTATATAATATAAAGTGAATTTTTAAAAGTTTAATTTGCTCGGGTATTATCATTGTTATTTTGAGCATAATGATTGATATAAACTTATATACTTTTGTTTCGTATCCGGTTAATGATTCCGACTAGTAAACGGTTGTTAGAACATAAAAAAACAAAATGAACTTATTGGAGTGAGCATTCTATAATAAAAATAGTTGATGCTGTGTAGAGAATTGCGGCTCTATATGTTGAGTTGTAACTTAATTCACAATCGATGTGGTACTCTAACACGCATTTCACATGCATAAACATTGTTCATCGCATAAACATCAATGGAAATGGGTTAGATTCATAAACGTTAATAGAAAGATGTCACGAGACAATCAATGAAGATATAAGTTCATGAGACTCACATATACCGCTGTACGAAATCAATTTAAATGGTCAGGGGACAATCAGTGATGATACATGTTTATTGAACTCGGGCTCCGTTGCTTATCATATTAGAGTCACGAAATTTTATAATAAAATTAATTGATATTCAATATTGAGCTATAAATTATTTCACAACCAATATGAAACTTAACAAAACTTATATAATTTTAATGTTACATCACTTATTGCACATTGTACTAGTATGTTACAAAAGTTTGGACGTCTGTTTGACAAACGATTAATATCTACTGGTAGTTGCTTATTTCAATCAGCTGATTTGAATAATTAATGTATTGATTGGATTGTTTATATTAGTTATGGGATTTTGATTCTGTGAATATTTGTTATTTGTTAACTATTTCATACACTTAAACTATTGAAACTACTAAAACAGAAGCTAGCCAAAAAATTTTAAAAATGGCCACACCCCTAAGTGTCACGGTGGAAATATAGATTCTGCTTGTCAGAACCGTGCTTATAAGTAAAGTTGGCTTATTTTGAAAGCGGTGGTTGACGAGTTTTTTTATTTCCCCTAAAAAATAGCTCTTTCTTTCAAAATAAATTGTTATTTAGCATTTTAACAAACACTAAAAAGTGTTTTGCTTATAAGTAAAATAGCCAATAAGGGCTCTGTTTGGCAGAGCTTTTTAGCTGTTGTGCTTATAAACAAACACTTTTTGGTGTTCGGTGTAATGTAAAAAAATAGTATTTTAAAAAAACAGAAACTATTTTTTGGGAAAAAGCAAAAGTTTTGTTTTCAAAATAAGTCAGTTTTGTTTATGAACACAACTCTACCAAACAGAGCCAAACTCTGCCAAACATAGCCATAGTGTGCTTGTGCGTAATCTTGGTCTGGGCTTATGCAGTCGTCTGAACATCAGTGTCGATCCAATATCTGGGCCGTTATCTCGCTCAATATGGGCCAGGTAGATTTTCTTGCCCACGGGAAATGGTCAGCCCGTGACTATGAAGGTTTAAGTTGCTATTTTGTGGGATATTTTACACAGGAGTAAAATGAGCAATTGGAGATTTTTCAATTATTTCTTATTTTTATAAAATGAAAAGGTAAAGTTTTGGAATAGACCGTTTTTCCACAGGCACGTGGAAAGACGGGGTTGAATTGAAATTATAGAAAGGTAAAAAGTTTTAGTTGCTATATTAAAATTTTATTATACAGCATGTCTGAGTGATAAGTTTATGACCCGATTAATATAATCCAAAATTTTATTTTATTTTTTAAAAATTTACAGTTTAAACCTTGCTCTTTTCATAATTTATAAAAAATACCGTATTTCAAGACACGGAGTCAAAACAAAAATACATCCTTTTCTTGTTAGTACAAGGCGTGTCGTAATGTTTTTTGGTCAATTATATTGAAAGTGCCAAATCAACTATCTCGATGCTTAAACCCCACCCTCCTAATTTGAAGAACGCTACTTAATTGGATTTGGTCCAATTGGACTTCCCATGACATTGAGGTGTGTTGTGATGAGTGGTAGTTAGTTGGGTGACCAAATTGGTACGGGGAGTATTATGTTATTTCATAAAAATGACAATTAAAATAAACTGCACCTAGAAAATTATTTGATGTCAATTCCTAATTACATTTTAATGTACAGAACAAAGATTCCGTGTCTTGAAAGACGGTCTTTCCATGAGTCATGGAAAGACCAAGATTTAAAGTGTAAATTAGAATAAATTAAGATAAAATTTACGGGTTGCATGAATCGGGTTGTAAATTTTTATAATTAATACGTGGCATAATAAAATTTTAATATTGCAAATAAAATCTTTTACTTTTTATTATTGTAATTAAATCTCGTCTTTCAATAAAACTATATGGAAAGATGGTATTTCCCAATATTTTGCCTAGGACAAAAGGTTAAATGGTTATAAAATCCTCTTTGCATACTTTGAAAAGAAAAGGGGTGTAATGGAATTGCTTCATTAATACATCCATGATTAAAACAAAAGAAAACTGAAAAGCAAAAACATTCGGAAAAGACAAAACTACCCCCATCATCCCAAAATTGATGGCCAATTGTTTTTTTTTCAAATTAAATTTTAAAAAATTTGACCCTAAATAAAAATCAATGTACACATAGTAAAAATATTATGTTGGAACTTGTTAGATTCATCTTAATATATATTTTTAAATATTAAATTTTTATGAGAAAATACTATACATAACTAGAAATATTAACTGTCAAATATAATTATTGAAAGAGTCCGTCTCTTGAAAGACGGTTTTTTCATAAGTCATGGAAAGACCAAGGTTTAAAGTGTAAATTAGAAGAAATGAAAATAAAATTTTCGGGTTGTATGAACCGAGTTATAAATTTTATAACTACTAAACGTTGCATAATAAAACTTTAATATTGCAACAAAAATCTTTTACCTTTTTTATTAAATTAAACCACGTCTTTTCATAAACTTATGGAAAGACGCCTTTTCCAAGACTTTGCCTTTTTTAAATATTATTTTTTATGCGAAATTGGTATATGTAATTAGAGATATTGAAAATTAAACCTGGTATTCTAAAAAAAATAAAGCGGTCAAATTCTATTTGAACATGATATTGGGGCCACTAAATAATACAAGCGGGGAGGAGCAAGAAACGTATATCATGACTAGAATCCAACCGCCGACTTGTGGGTTCACCTTTGCACTTTGTTTTTTTGTTTGGACAGCAACCTTTTCTGATATTCCATATTGATTGATTGATAGATGTTAAATCCAAAACGCCGCTTTTCTCCACTTTTTTCTTAGTTGCCTCCATTCCAAACCACGAATCGGCTCTTCACTTCTCGCTTCTTTTATACGCATCGACTGTTTCCACTCCTTGGCTTCTTTTGTACGCGTCGACGATGGATTCCACTTTCTTCTCTTCCTGGGCTTATATATAGTTTTATACTTTCTGAATGTTGGCTTTCTGTGATCGCACAATTTACAAGGTAATTTCATGGTTTCCTAACTAAAATTAGCCGTCTTTTTCATCATTGTTGTTGGTCGCTTTCTGGAATTTTTATGGTGTTCATTTAATTTCCTAGCCGATATTGGGTCTGGATGAATGTGATTTTGAGCTTTACTATGCGTTCTTGATGTTGATGTGTTTTTCGGCTTTGCTCTCCCGAAATTTAAATTGTGAGCTCGAGGTGTTTGTTAAATTGCCTAAGTTATTTTTCTAATTGTTTTATCCTGTTTTCAATGTCAGGTTCAAAATGCGTTGCTCTTCCTGTCGCGGGTCTGGGTTGACCCGCAAGGTTGCTCCCAAGATGATTGCTGCACTTGCCAGCTCCGATATTCGAACTCAGGTTCTCCGTTGTCTCCACTTTTTTTTGCAGTGATCGTTCCAGTATTTGAGATTTCTAAGTAGGTTTAATTTGGATGCTAGCTTAGGCATTTCTTGCTTGCCTTGATGCTTTGGAGAATGATAATGCTGCAATGGAGACTGCACAACAAATGGACGACGATGATGAAGCTTCTCTTGATGATGAAGGTAACCTTACCATTGGTGCTGAGATGATGGGATGTATGTTGAGTATCATGAATATGGTTAACTCTCTTTTCTTTTTGCAGTGTATCAGAAGTAATAGTCTTGGGGTACAAAACGCAAAACCCACCAGGCTAAAGCGCTAGAAAATGCTAATAAGGACAATCGTCGAGCTTTTACAGCACACTTCTATTTATACAGTTGGTTGTTCCTGGTGAATTTCTGTTCTTGAAAGTAGAGTGTATTACATCTTTTGTTTTGAAACTATGTAAATCTGTTATAGTTGACTGCTTGTTAATGCTCGTGTAAATACAGTGTCGTACAAATAAAAAAGACTGGAGCCCCGAGATGTGGAAGCAGAGTAGCTATTAATGAAGCATCAACGGCAGTTGCAGCACAAACTTTCTCGACCTCAGAAATATCGAATTTGTATGATCCCACACACAGTTTGCAGTTATGAATCTTTTTGTTAACTCTGACGGTTGGATTTTAACTTTCTATTTTATTGTTCGCGTGCATTGATTTGTTAAACCTTCCGGGTTTGAAATTTGAGGCGTGTGTTACCCTAACGCCTCTTGATTAACTGAGATATACAAAAAAATGTGCTATTATGAAGATGAATTGTTTAATCGATGTACTGTCTTCATTAATTAGGATTTTGCATTACAATGATGTTTGGCGTTGCTATAATATTGCAGGCTGAGGTGAATAGTTTGTGAGATTAAAATAAATTGAAGATTCAGGTTGCTTCACCTGGTTAGACCGTTTCTCTCTTCCTACCGGAGGTTCAGAGTACGGATAGGGAAGTACCATTCAGAGAGAAGGTCATCCTTACAGTGATCTAATCTCACTTTTTATACTTTTGGTCTGTAGTCAGCTGCCATTGTATGGCATACACTCTACCATGGGTGCTGATCTGTTCTACTGGATGCGTGTCATTCTATCCTCGAATCTTGGAACTATCATGGAGCTCGGGATCACGCCTATTGTTGCGTCTGGACTTGTGATGCAGCCTCTGGCTGGGTCAAAGATCATTGAAGTTGATAATAACATACGCAAAGATCGTGCTCTGCCGTAAGTTTCATTATTGTTTCTAATTTGATTTTAAAAAAATTTAGATTAATTTCAACCGCTCATTTTACCTCCCCTGGCGGGTGTGTTGATGATGGTGAACTAGAAGGAGCAATCCAAACTGTTTAAGAAGGCGGTCTAAAACTTGCATCCGACTTGAACATGGAATTAATTAAAAATCTGTGGGGGAAATAAGTACCATACTTGAAACAAATCTTCATCAACAATAGGTAGCAGCATTGGAGTTCTTGAATTATTCAAAAACTAGAATGATGAATTGGTTATGTTGTTTAGGACACTCGGATCTTTCTAAGTTGAAGGACGGAGCGAAAGATACCCAACGATCATCTCCTGAGGAGCTGCAGAAACGTCGTGATGAGATTAAGGTGTGGCTGTATCTGCCTCTGGCTAAATGCATAAAGTATGTTTACAGGATTTTTAGCATTAATTTATTTACTTTTATCAGTTTGTTGTGTGATCAGTGTAACAAACAGTATAGGCTATAGAGGGGGATACATTCAAATAAGCTTTCTATGGTTTGCGTCTCTCTTCTGTGAATTCTGCAAATCCGCTGCAAAATTTGCAAGTTGATAGAAGTGGAGAGAGCAGAAGGGGGCACCAAGTGATTGTTGAAGCAACTCAAGCCCTCCTACAGAAAAAGCTATTGTTGCTGCTGAGCCGCTTACAAAGGAAGTCGTCCTCACCTGGCTTCAGGGTGCGAATGTAAGGAAAGATTGAGGTTCAACTTCTAGCTTTTATTGGAACTTTAATCGTTGGATGTGTCTTTGTTCCTTTTCTGTTGCTGCTGTTATGTCTAAAGAATGCCTACTCATTATTCATTACCAGGATTTAGCCTAAAGAAACCATTAAATATACTTTAATATTTGTAAATTGGATATTTTGAACTTTTAAGGGGGGAATCTCTGTAATAACGGCGTACCTCAGTTAAATTTTAGACCCTGGGCGAGAAGAAATAAATAGGGAGTAAAGTGGATGGCTTGAAGAATTTACGGGTTAATAATTCTGTGGTTGTATTCATGCTCTGAGCTACATTATATAGTAGTACAAAAGACATATACTCAACAAGAAAATGAATTCTAATCTAATTACAATTACAATTACAAGTAATATTCACATAATGTTACTATTCCTTATTACCCTTCCTCAAGTTGGAGCATGGGGATCATAAATGTTCAACTTGCCAAACAAAGAATAAAGTTGATTTCACCCAAGATCCTTTGTAAACAAATTCGCAGGTTGATCAGTCGTGCGAATATGATGAGTAACAATAGTGTCAAACTGTACAAGATCACAGACGAAATAACAATCAACCTCTATATGCTTCGTACATTCGTGGAACACCGGGTTAGCCGCAATGTGGAGCGCAAATTGACTATCACAAAACAATCGTATAGGAGTAGATTGCACAAAACCCAAGTCCCTAAACAAAGAGTTAAGTCACAACAACTCACAACATGCAACAGCCATAGCACGATATTTCGCTTCAACAGAAGAACGAGAAACTGTAGGTTGTTTCTTGGTTTTCCATGAAACCGGAGAATCACCAATGGTCACAGAGTATTCAGATAATGATCGTCGCGTGATAGGATAGGCAGCACAATCAAAATCACAATAAGCAGTCTACTATAAAGAACTACGTGAAGAGAGAAATAAACCTTGACCAGGATGACTCTTCAGATAATGAAGAACACGTATGGAAGCTTGCTAGTGAGGAACACGAGGAGACTTCATAAACTGCGCAAAACTGCGCAAGCGTATGAACAAAATAACTTAGCTCAGGACGTGTGATAGTGAGGTAAATGAGGCGACCCACCAGTCGCCGGTACTGCTCAGGGTTATCATAAAGAGGTCCTTCAACCTTCGGAAGATCATGCTATTGGTCCATGGGAAAGTCAGTCGGTTTAAAAGCCGACAAACCTTTGTCAGATAAAATATACAGGGCATATTTCCTTTCGAAAGAAACATCCCATCCAGTTTTCTAGCAATCTCTATACCCAAGGAATACTTAAGTGTACCAAGATCTTTCATATGAAAACAAGTACTCAAATATTTCTTAAATTCAGAGATGAGCGACGAGCAACTACCAGAAATGTCCAAATCATCCACATAGACAAGAACATGCAAGGAAATCAAACCACGAGTAAAAGCAAATAAAGAGTTATCTGCCTTACTCTGGACAAAACCAAATGCACGTAAAACTTGAGCCAACTTCGCAAACCAATTGCAAGGAGCCTGGAAAAAATCATAAAGAGATATCTGAAGCCGACAAACCTGGCTAGGAGGTGTAGGATAGCCCAGTGAAGGGCACATATATACCTTCTCATGTAAATCACCATGAAGGAAAGCATTATGCACATCCATCTGGTGAAGTTCCCAAACACGAATGTCTGCAACAGATAGAAACAGACGAGCTGAACTCATCTTTGCAACAGAAGCAAATGTTTCAGTATAGTCAATACTTTCTTTCTTGCGATTTCCAAGAACCACCAAACGAGCCTTGTGACACTCAATGGAACCATCAGATTTAAACTTGGTATGGTATACCCATTTGCATCAAATGGCAGTCTTATGCAGAGGGAGTGAAGACAAGGTCCATGTCTGATTGCGCTCAAGTGCATTAATCTTATCAGCCATGACATCACGCCAATGAGCATACTAGGAAGCCTCAAAGTAAGTGGTGGGATATACACTAAAAGTTACTACACCAAAAAATCTAGAATGCGTACTAGAAAACTTATCACAATTTACAAAAATCAGTTTAAGGATAGAGAACACCTGAGAAATGTGATATCGCATGTGTGGTTGTAGCAGTGGGGGGTTATTAATATCAGCAACACATCAGACATAGTCGTGCAGATAAGTATGAGGTCAATGATGACGACCACTTTGTCAGACAGCTGGCAGCTTAGCCCAAGATGATGACGCCGGATTCTGAATCGACGAAGCAAGCGGCAGAGGCGAGGTAGAGGAGGAGGCTCCGATACAGCTGACGGAATGTGGACGTCGGCATCCGGTGGTGTGTGGAGCTCGGCTGCGGTTGGCGAGTCACGATCGTCCAGCTCGACCGGCGCGTGCAGGGAGACGTTGACTGGCAGCTGCGCATCCAACGTTAAAGCCATCGACGATATGGGAACTGGCGGCGGGAAGCTGGCCGTCGGCGATGAGGGAGTCGGAGGTGAGGAGACAACCACCGGCGGTAAAGGAGCCGGTGGTGAGGGGACTGTAGCCGCTGATGGGAGGGCGACGGTAAGGCCTCCCGTATGTAAGGAAACTGGTTTTCATAAAAGTCAGAATCCCGACTGTTGAAGAAAGTATGGTTTTCCAAGTCAAAAGGACGATAACCTTTCTTTCCGGCAGGATACCCAAGAAACAAACATCTGCGACTTCGCGAAGCAAACTTGGCACAAAATCTGGGAATGTATGAGGCAAAGCACATTCAATCAAATACGCGCAAAGCTTTGTAATTCGGAGGACGTCCATGAAGCAATTCGAAAGGTGCGTGCCCATTAAGTTGCTTTGTGGGTTTCCAGTTGATCAAGTAAGCAGTAGTAAAACAAAATCCTCCCCAAAACTCAATAGGAAAATTGGTTTGAAAGCGTAAAGCACGAGCCACATTTAACAAATGGCAATGCTTGTGCTCAACACGACCATTCTGCTGTGGTGTATCAACCATAGATGTCTCAAAAATGATCCCAGACTCAGTAATGTATGATCTCAAAGGTAGAAATTTTGTACCATTATCAGCCCGGACACGCTTATTCACACGACCAAACTGATTCTTGATCAAAGCACAAAATTCAATAAATCTAGATGCTACATCAGACTTAGCAACTAACAAATAAACCCAAACAGAGTGGGAGTAATCATCAACTATTGTTAAAAAAATAAAATGCACCACCAGAAGATGGTGTTTTATAAGGACCCCAAACATCACAATGTATTAATTCGAATAAAGAAGTAGTATTCGAACTGCTCAAAGAAAAACTATGCCTAGTCTGTTTTGCTCTATGGCAATCAGAGCAAGGAACAGAAACTTTATTTAATCTAAAATCAAGAGTAGAAACAGAAGACAACACCGTAGAGGAGAGATGCCTAAGATGCTGATGACATAAATCAGAAGAAGAAACTGCAGAAACTGTCGGAATGGACTGCGAGATAAGAGGACGAACATTCGTATCTAGAAGACGAAGCCAATAATCCTCCCTTGCTGTTCACCCACACCAATCACAGTCCCTGTACTGATTTTATGTAAAATGCAATAATTTTCAGAAAATAAAGCTAGACATTTTAATGCAGATAACAATGTATAACATGATAATAAATGGCGTTACAGAGAGGGTATGTAGAGCACATGAGTAATGGTAACACCCCCAAAGCGAATAGAACCATATTGGGTAGCGGATGACACAGAACCATCAGGTAGTACAACATTCACGGAATGAACAACAGTAGTAATATCAATGAGAGAACCCTTGTCACTGGTCATGTGATATGAGCCTCTCGTATCAAGAATCCATGGTAAAGTAGACTTACCTGATCCATGATCAGACACATCATAAAACTGATTAAATAAATATAGGGTCGTACTCCATTGGTCATCGGACAGAGCAGGACCAAAATCAGAACTGACAAGAGTAGTCTGAGAGGCTGCGGCGGTATGTCCCGAAGGAGACACAGAAGCGTCAGTGAATGGAAGTGGAGCCAGGCGGCCGCTGGCCGTCGGTCCGTCGTTACCGGCAGCGGCGGTCGATTGAGTTGGCGCCATCTTCCTGGTCTTTTGGTTCAATTCTTTGAACCAATTTAGTACTACAATGAGCTTGAAATAGGTATTTTTTTTCATGACCCTTGCGATTACAATGTGAACATATCAGATTTTTGCGATCAACTGAAGTGAGAGCAGCTGCCGGAAATCGGAATGGGGTGGATGTCTTGCAGCATACGTCATAGAGTCAGTTGAAACTTCGCGAGATCGAATAACGGCTTTGTGATTCTCCTCTTGAGCAACAAGGGCATATACATGCATGACTGGTGGAAGTGTATCGGTGGTCATGATGTTGGATCGCAAGGTATGATAGCCTTCGTCAAGACCCATGAGAAATTGGTAGATCTTATCTTTATTATGTTCTAGGAAGGCGTTGGTAGCATGGTTGCAAGTGCTCAGAGGTTTACAAGCTACACAGGTGCAAACTAAAGGAGGCCAAAGTGAGTTGTAATCACCAAACAACTTCTTCAATTTGCCAAAATAAATAGCAACAGTTTGAAAATTTTGCAGACAGTTCTGGATATCTTCGCGCATTTGCTGAATTTTCAGATCATTCCCAAGGGAAAAATGCGCCTTTAGATCATCCCACGGTTCCTTCAACGCGGCATAGTAGGTAATAGTAGAACGTAATTGTGGATCTAAAGTCTGCAAGAGCTAACAGACCATGGTAGCATTAATTCCAGGTTATTCAACTGCATCAAGATGATCGTCTGGTGGTTTAGTAATGGTTCCATCAATGAAACCATTCTTCTTCTTGGCTAACATAGCGCCGTAAATGACATTAGACCATTCTAGGTAATTCTCTTTTTCTTTAAGTATGACGGGACATATGGACAAACCAGGAACGTCGGTAGTACTGAGAAAGTAAGGGTCATGCATGGATCGACCCGTAGGAACAGAACCCCCAGCACCAGATTGTAGTTGCTGTTGTTTGAGTAAATATGCAATCACATCGGTGGCGTTGAGGTTTTGTAGTTTATTAGCCTCGGCTTCAGCAGCGATGCGGGCTTACTCAGCAGCATTTGGACTAGAACCAGGAGCAGACATGGGTGCGGATCACCGGGGTGAGCAGATCAGCGGTAGTGGCAGTGCGTGACATGCACGACAACGGCGGAAATCGAGTAAACTAATAAATGACATGTTGAGTCAAAACAAATTGACCTGTTGGGTCAAAACTAAATGACCTATTTGATAAAAGTCATTTAGTTAGGCTGTAAACGAACATAGCTGTAAATCATGGGTAGCGGTGTAAACGAACCAAACTATTTGAGAAAAACTAGCAAACAATTCGGTCAAAACTCGACTCGAATTTGATTTAAATGAGATCGATCCTAAAAGTTCTAAATTTGACTAACCCTAACTCATAACCGTAACTCAAGGTTGAAACCCAAATCGACTAACTAGAGGCAAAGGAAGAAGAATAGAGGAAGGAAATGTTAAATGATAACTTATTGGGTTAGTTACATAATGACACATTGAATAATGACTTATTGGATAATATATCTTAACCCATTAGGTCATATGAGTTATCTCATGTGTTATCCAGTTAATGACTCAATCCATTATGATGCAACCCATTAATAAATGGAGTGATTAGATAATGACTCATTGGATAATGGGTTAATTGAGTTTGGATAATGGGTTTATCCAATTAACCCATTTGACGGGCCTAGTAGAGGGCCTTCAACTATGACCTAGATGTACATGACAATTTTTCAATTGATTAGGTGAGATATAGTTGATAATAAAAGTACAACCATAAAAAAAATGAAGCCCAGGGATATACTCCATCCGTCCCACCATTATTGGCAATGTTTTCTTTACAATGTCAAATTTAGAAAACTTTGACTCTAAATATGAGCTAATATATTTATAATAAATATATCATGTAAGATATTTTAGATTCATTTTTACATCTATTTTATAAATATTAATTTTTTATGTAAAATTGTTATATGTAACTAGAGCTATTGACAGTCAAACATGATTATTGAAAATCATGAAAAAATAAATATGTCAATAATAGTGGGACGGAGTGAGTAGGTGGGAGCAGAACAAAATTAAGAAGGCCGCCTATGTTCTTCTTTAATTATAAGAACATGTACAATGCAAAGACCACTCTGAGACACTCTTGTGGTTTTAGTTCATTAAATAATTAATATCTCTCTTCCACCTCAGCAATTGAAACAACAACAGAATCACTCCATTTTTTTCTTCACAATGGTTGAGACCACTTTGAGACAACTCCATAGACCTCACTTGAATCTCTCTATCCTACTTATTCTTTTTGCCTTTAATATTTAATTCAAAAAAATACCAAACAAAATATATTGAAATGTGAAATTTAATAATACACCTATAATTTTTTAATTGGATTTGGTTTTTTCAAATATCATTTTTGAAATTAATTTCAATTTTTAAAATTTATTTTATGAAACATAATTAAACAAAAGAAATATATATATATATATATTAAAGAATGTAATTTTGATTTTTAAAAAATTCAAAATAAATATTTGGATTAAAAAATAAATATCAGAGCTATATACCCCATACCCATGCCCAATTCAAAAAGATCCAAAAATTCAAAAACAAATATTTGGTCGAAAAACTTGATGCTCTGCTAATGTCAGAGCTGGGTCGGTCTCCAATTCATGCACCGTGGCCTTGGTCTGCAGCAATGCAGATCCCTTTGAAACCCCCATTGTGGGGGGATTTGATCTCGATTCTGTCTCAATTTTTAATTGAGTCCCCTTTAAAATCCATTCGTACATGCTCTTAGCTCTGCGTAATGTTTCTCTTCTCAAAATTGAAATAATATCCTGGTTAATGGGAGCTAAAATTCAAGGAATGCACCCTCTTACTTGTACAGCTAATCAGGCCCTACCCAAAAGTACTTTGTCTTCGTGAACCATGGCTCATTGTATGTACAGAATTAAGTGCAAAAATCTCGGCCCAAAGGTAATACTTCGTTCGTTTCTCTACAAGTGGCACAATAAGTTTAGATGTTTGGATTTAGGTGAAAAAATGAGTGGATGAAATTGAATGTAAAATGTAAAAAGTTCAATGAGTGGATGAAATTGAAAGAATTTTACCAAACATGGAAAGTGTGCCAATAAAAAAGAAACAACACAAAAAGAAAAGTGTGCCAATAATAGAGAAACATATTGGAAACTACATTTCCATGCCAATTCCTTGAATTTCCCTGTTTTCTTTCTTTGAACATCATTTAGTTTGTCATGCATCAATGGTCCATTTCCGAATATTAATTTTGTTCAGAAAAGTACGCCATAAGTTTCCAACAAGGACCAGTTGTCTGTGCATCTTTTCTCTAAATTGTTCGGCATTAATATACCACTTAAGAGACCAAAAATTCTCACAGTGGGGGTCTCTTGAGTGATCTCTTAATAAAAGACCACTCAAGAATCTCTTGCTAAGAGACCGGGTTGGAGGCCGCTTTGCAGAGCCAAGCACATGGGCCGTGTTAGTGGGTGGAGCGCGCCGATTTTTTTTGACCAGATGGGACACGTGGCGAGCTCTCACTCGGCCACATGTCCCCATATTGACAACCATTTTTAATTTTAAACTGCGGACACGTGTCACCCACCGGTTGAGCCACGTGTCCGCAACGGTTGAATTTTGCAAATCACCAAAAAATTCAAATTCGGGGACACGTGGCCGAATGATATGGCAACACATGTCCCCATCCAACAGACAAAAAATTATGGCCTCCTGCTAATGGGACACGTGTCCCACTCAGAGGGTGACACGTGTTCCACTCAGAGGGTGACACGTGTCCCACTCAGAGGGTGACACGTGTCCCAACGGTAAATTTTCAAAAAATCAAATTTTTTAAAATTTCAGAATTTAATATTTTAATTTACAAAACGACACATTTCTCCCTATATATAGATGTGATTTATACCCATTTCATCACGCCACTTCCATCTCCTTGTTTCTTTTGCTTAAATTTTCCTAAATTCTCACTTTCGTTCCCACACATTTTTGTGATGGA
>JAULKM010109715.1:0-23325 GCA_032355605.1 Rubia tinctorum
TTTGCAAATTACTAACTAAGAAGAAATGAATGTTGATCTTCAAATAGAAGTGATAACATTCCCCATATGCAATTAATGTGAATGAATGAGTGAATGAGTTTTGGATCTATAAGAGGTTTGGAAGTGGGAATCAATTCCCCCAAGGCTTTGTTAATTGTTATTTTACCATCTTTTTAGTAGCTTGTTGCATGATAGCATAATTAGTTTACTTTTATAATTGCATTGTCTTTCAATTTATAACTTAGAAAACCAACCAAACCCCCCCCCCCCCCAAAAGTTTTTATGTATATGTATATCTCTATATCTAGTGTAGTATTCACCTTTATGTGTGAAAACCCTTTGGAAAACCCCTCTTCTTTGTGGACGACCCCAATTTGCCACTATCTACTTAAATGTATTTAGTTAGCATATAGGGCTTATAAATTGTATCTTTGAGAGGTAAGACGCGACCTCCAACATGCTTTCGTATATTCTTGCTTCACCACCTTTTTCTTATTGTAATAGGATGACTCCAAAAGAAGTAGGTGGGAAAAATGAACGACTTCTTGGGGTGACGAAGGGAAAAAGTCAACCAGGTTGGGAGACGAGAGCCAGCGACATCCCTTCTTCCTAACCCCACTTGTGTTATTGATGAGTTCATGAGGTTGACCACCATTTTTGAGAGTGCATCCCGGAGATGGAAGGACTTGAGATGCCTAAAAAGAACCATATTGGAGATGAAGTTTGCATGCAAGGAGACCTTGGGAGCTATAAGTCTACTCGAGCTCGTCACGTATTTTCTAAGCCAAATAGGCCTAGCGGGTTTCTTAAACAATCATTCCAAGACTTACAAATAGTGGACTTTGGAGTTTTTGGTGACCTTGGAGCAAGCAACAGATAATGAGAGGAGGAGAATCATCCATTTCCACTTGGATAATAAGGAGTACACTATATTGCCCAAGTATTTGGGTGGAAATACGGAAAGGAGATTCCAACGACACACCGATAAGGCCTTCCGTTTTTGAGAATTTTTTTGGAGAATTCTTTCGGGCACAAAGAGGAAGCATCTTTGCAAGAGCACCACAATTTTCTATCTGGCGTTGCATTATATTCTGCAACTATTGTCCATAGAGGTGTTCTGTCCCGAAGATCTTTCACAGTGCCCAAGTTAGGACGTCCAAGTCCTTTAGGTGATAACTCCGGAGGAAATTTTCTAACCCAATATGGTGGTAGCCTTCGTGGAGGAATGCATGGCCATGGAAAACAAGAAAGGTGGAAAAATATCGATGGGTGGCATGGTCGGACTCTTAGCCCAACACTTGGGTCATCCAGTTCCTTCTCCATTTGCATTGGCATGGTCGGACTCTTAGCCTAACACTTGGGTCATCCAGTTCCTTCTCCATTTTCATTGGCATGGTCGGACTCTTAGCCCAACACTTGGGTCGTTTGGGGATAAGGTACACTATGGATAAGTTGGCGAGGGCTTCTATGGTCACTACCACAACCTCAAAGGATCTATTTGTGTGGTTGTATGGTGGCTCCACAATCTGTAGTTTCATGATCCTTCCATAGTCTGAGTGCACTACTATTAACCAAGACACTGTATTGGAGTATTTGTTCCTAGCACCCGATCTATGGTTTAAGAAGGACTTCTACAAAGTCTTATCAAGCCCGGACATATACATTGAAGAGAATGATGGTGAGACTCCGTCTAGAGCACCACCTAGTCGCACTCGCCTACCCACGGACTTCCTCGACTAATTGCGCATTTTTGGGGAACAACTTGCAAGTTCTACCCAAATGGTGCAGGAGGTCGGTGATGCAGTAGGGGGTGATTTTAAAATTGGTGGAGTTTGGTACTAGGCTAGACTCTATGGAGGGCACCATGCAATTTTGGGGGTCTTGGTTAGACTCCATCGGGCTGGAAGTAAAAAAGGAGTTCGATATTGAGGATAAGAGGGAGGATGTCCAAGAAGAGGCCATAGAGCGATTGATTTAGAGATTCCATATCTCAAGGCTTAATGGTTTTCGGGACGTTATTCCCATCGAGAGGCAAGAAATGCAATAAAAAGAAAGAAGGAGGAGACGTGAGACACGACACTTGAGGAAGGACCCTTCGGGGTCACATGAGTGAGTTCCACTACTTTTCTCTTTTCCACTTATGGTTTCTATTGTTTCATTGCATTGGGGACAATTCAAAGTTCAAGTGTGGGGGAGGGAGTAGTGAAACATAAGGAGTTTTTCATGTCGAGATTCCTTGGTGTTTTTGGTGTTGTTTTGTTTGGTGTTATCTTTGGTTTCGGGAAGTATGGTAGAGTTTTGGTGGTGTAATCTTTAGGGTGTCACCTCGTTGTTTTTGTGGGAATGTTGTTGGGAAGAATCTTTTGGTGGTGTAATTTTTTTGTTTTTCATGATCTTCATGTAATATTAAGTCCATCTTTGGGGCATTTTGGGCTACACAAAAAAATTAAAAGAATCTATACTCGGCCAAGTTGTAAACCCAAAAGGGTAACTTAGGTAAAAATGGGAAGATAGCCCGGATAGGTCGAAAGACCTAGGAAAAAATTAGAGGCTATGCCTGGCTAGGTTGGAAAACCTGGGAAAAAAAGAGAGTCCGTGTGAAAAAAGTGAGAAGTGAGCTAACATGTGTGAATGCTAGGATGAAAACCCGTAAGGGCTCCTAGGCAAAATGAGAGAAATCAGAAACTAAAAATTTGAACATCTTTTGGCCATCTTTGGCGGTTTCTTCATTAACATCTCTTAGATTGTCTTCGGTGGCTTCTTCGACGAAGTAAACTAGTTTAGTACTTATCATTTTCCCTCTTTCTTTTATGTATTTTTTGGTGGATAGGTTACTTTAGCATCTTCAGGGAGAGTGAGAGTTGTGAGATTCTTACAATATTTGGTGGAACTAGGGTAGCTTAGGAATAAGTTTAATGTATTTGTTAACTTATCTCTGCATGCTACTTTCCTCTTGGATCTTTTCTCGTTTTTGTTTACTCGAGGACGAGTAAAGGTTTAAGTGTGTGGGGGGAGGGGGTTGATGTGCACCTTTATGCAAGCATTAACAATGCATTTGACACATTTATTAGCATATTTTGTTAGGTTGATTTCTTTATTTAGGTTTACTTGACAAAGGTTTAGACGACCATTATTGGTAGTAGATAGAATTGAGCCAGAAAAGGCAGATTTGAAGTTCAAGAAGGTCAAGAATGGAAGATGGCGCCAACTGGAAGAATCACCCAGCCAGTCGACCGGCCGACATAAGGCCTAGGACAAGCCAAGCCAAGGTAGCGCGGCCCTTACCAGGGTTGGCTAGCATGGCCCGTGTGAGCCAACACGATTTGTACCACAGCCCCTCAAAATGGGCTGTGCAGGTCCATGCAAGTCGTGTCTCCCGTACCCCAAGCTCACTCCAAACGGCTAAGTATGGGAGCAGATCATGTCGTTCTACACGGTTCACGCCGTTTCAAATTCCAAAAGTGAAGATCAACCAACGGGGTGTGAAAATGACACGACCCGCATTATTCAACTTAGCAAAAACTCTTTCCAACTGACGGGCCGCAACAAATAACACGAGGCACACAAATTATAAGTTCAGCCGACGGGCCGTGCCATTTCAAATTTCAAAGGCATTGAATCCAATGAAATACATGGGTTCATGCTTAGGGAGTAGTTTATTTTCTTGGGGTTGTATTTGTATTCATAAATTAATGTATGTTTTGTGACGAGATTCCTTAGATCTACCTATTTATATGTGTTGTTATTATTATGTTGGCTTGTTCTTCATTATCTTACTAACTACATGATTGTCACACTAAGACTGGCACACCATAGTATAGGGGCAATTATTGATATCCCCCGGGGAAGGAAACCTAGATATGCTTAGGGTAACGATAGTCCGAAACCGTGTGGGTGTGTGCATGTGGGTTGCTGATGTACACCTTTATGCAAGCATTAACCAATGCATTCAGCACACTTCTTATAATGTTTTCTTTGTTTGATTGCTAGTTTTAGCTAGATTTACACGATAAAGTGTTTAGAAGACCATTATTGGGTTTCTTGCCTAAATCCCCAGTTTTGTAGACTTAATTGAAGCTAACGAATACTTTGTATTCACGAGCGCCTAGATTCTCCTTTGTGATCTTACAAGTAGGTTGCTCGTGAGTACTTTTTCATCATCATTTTGTTGAAGGCTATTCGCAAAAATGGTAAAAGATATTGAAGGTCATTCGTGAGGGTGGTAGTAGAATGAAGGCCACAGACTCCAAAGCATCGAAGTAGATTGAATTGAGAACGGAAACAGGAGGATTTGAAGTTCAAGAAGGCCAATAACGGAAGACGTTACCAACCGGTCAAACCAGCAACTCGGCCAACCAGCCATGCACGATTTGTGCAAGAAGCCAACACCTTCCATGCGCGGTCCATGCAAAGTAGCTTGGATGGCCTGTGCAAGTTTACAGGGGCCGTGCAAAGGCCCTTACACGGGCTGTTTACCTTCGTGCGTGCCGCTACACTAGTGCTCCAAAATCACTCCCAAATGACTAAGTATGGGCAGGAACCACTCCGATTTACATGGTCCGTGCTGTTCCAATTTCCAAAAGTGATGATCAGCCCATGGGGTTTGAAAAATAGCATGGGTCACACCAATATTTTAAGAAATAAGTCATTCCAACTGACGGGGCATGCCAACGACACGAGGCGTACAAATTACAAGTTCTGGTTCAAGCACTAGCCCACGGTACGTGCAGGTCCGTGCGCCCTACTATGCACGAGGCTGAACAGCCCGTGTCAGTCTGTTTGGCCCGCCTTGCACGAGGTTGCACGGGCCGTGCCGTGGCACACGCCCCACTTTACACGAGTCTGCACAGACCTGTCGTTTGCCACTTGCCATGCAACATGTGGCTGTCAGAATTTTTAGGCCATTTTTAGGCCTTTTTCAAGGCCCAATTCCCTATTACTATATATATAGACCTTTGTCTACTAGGGTTGATGTTATGCCTATTTTTTTTATCTTCAAGAGTAGGCTAGAGAGAAAAAATACTCTTCATTCTCTCTAGTTTCTTTTCCTTTCTTCTTTTTATTTTTGTTTTGCCTAAGTGTTGAATCCAATGAAATACTTGGGTTCAATGATTATGGAGTAGTTAATTAACTTGAGGATTATATTTGTATTCATGTATTAATGTTTGTCTTGTGATATTTCTTAGATCTATCTATTTCTATGTGTTTTGTGATTATTATGTTGGCTTGTTATTTATGTTCTTGTTAACTGCATGATTGTCACACTAAGTTGGCACACACCGTAGTCTACTTTAATGTCGGTGCAATTATTGATACCCCTCCCGGGGAAGGAAACCTAGATGCACTTGGGGTAATGATAGTTCGGAACTGTGTGAGTGTGTACACGTGGGTTGCCGAGTCAACGTTACGATCGACCATGTAATAGTAGGCCTGTGAGGTTGTTCGAAGGGTTACAGGTAGAGATAGTTAAAGTAGAAAACTAGGGTTAGATTTGCAACCCTAGAGCTATCGATAAGGTGTTTCTCCCCCTTTGCCTTTTAGGCCTAGAGGGAAGCATTAGTGGTGTAGTGCCCAAGACACAATAGCACCGGGGTGACTCATATTTGCACAACAGGCAGAATCATTATTGCAATCCCCTAATTACGGAGGCAGTGCCGATGGAAGATTACATGTGCACCCTAAGTGACAGGTATGGGGAAGTGTTGACTATCGACCACACCATATGTCACAAATACTAGAATAAGTTTATAATTCTTATATGCGATGAAATCGAGGATCAAAACAACATTAATCATGTTACACAAATATTCCCCAGGTGCTAGTTTATACAGTTTATTCTCTCTTGAATTGCATGCCATTAGTTTTTAGTGAAAAAGCCCACAATGCCTGTTTTACCAACACTGAATATTCCTAACACGTGATTAGATTGATGACCCGATCATGGCTGTATGGAGTTGATTATTAGATTCCTAACATATATGTGGATGACCCTGGTACTAGTCACTATCTACCCATCTTGGTAGCATAGTAGTTGGAATGGGAGCAATAATACAAATTCTATATTTGACCTCACTTAGCCTCCCCTCGGTTTAGTAGATCTCCGCACCAGGAGGGGGCGAGTTAGTTGCTGAGTCAACGTTACGATCGATCATACTAGCCTTAGCCTACGAATTGGCCCAAAGGGTTACAGATAGAGATAGCTAGAGTAGCAAGCTAGAGTTAAGGATTTGCAACCTTACTGCCATTAATAAGGTTCTTCACCCTCTTTTCCTTTTTAGGCCTAGGGAGAAGCATATGTGGTGTAGTGCCCGAGACGTAATAGCATAGGGGAGATTCATATCTGCATAGCAGGCAAGGCCATTGTTGAACTTCCATAATTACGAAGGCGGTGCCGATGAAATATTACATGTGCACCCTACGTGACATGTATAGGAAAATGTTAACCATAAACTACATTACGTGTCATAAACACTTGAATAAGTTTGTAGTTCTTGTATGTGATGGAATCGAGGATTGAAACAACATTGATCATGTTATGCAAATACTCCCCAAGTGCTAGTTACATAGTTTATTCCCGTGTTAATTACATGTTAGTGGTTGTTAGCAAACCCCTTCCCCCCTCCAAATCCTGTTTTACCAATACTTGATATTCCCGACGCATGATCGGATTGACGACCCGATCATGGTTGTGTGCATTTGGCTCTTAGATTCCTAACATATCTTTGGACAACTCCATTCTTGCCATTATCTACCCCTTTTGGTAGCATAGTATTAGTAACGGGATCAACAATACAATTTCTATCTTTGTGAAGCCACTCCTCGGGTTAATTGATCTCCCGTAGCTTAACAACCCCGACATGAGATGGATCACAAAGTAAAAGTTCCAGTATCTTATAATGTTCATAAACTTAACATATGAATTCTTGGCAAGTTAAAATGTTGTACGTGGTGATGGTGAAAATATCCACCACATTATTTTTATTTACAAAGGATTCATGTATGAGATCTCGGTGGCTAGATAGAAAAGAGTCTTTGGCATCTCTGGAAAAACTACTATTGAATGAATGCATGTTGGTGATATGCATTATGATTTTTGGATAGAGGCTACACTTTTTACTTTTAACATGAGAGGTACAACTACAAGCCTACACATCTATGCTCATCAATGCTTGAGTCCTACATACTAGGTGCTTACACTTACCTTATTTAAGCAACGAGAGATTAAAAATATTGGGAAGAGTGACTTCAAGTGAATTTGGTGTATGACGTTGGGATCAAATTTGTTCCTGATTGGTCAAAGTTATTGTGGTTAGCAGCAACAAGACGAGAGAAAGAACAAGAGGATATTTCTTTGGAAGGGGGATGATTACAGACCTTCATCGTTGATGTGCACCTTTATATATGAGTTAAACAATGCATTCGGCATATTTATTATCATTTTTTCTTTGGTTTATTGCTAGTTTTAGTTAGGTTTACACGACAAAGGGTTTAAACGACCATTATTGGGTCTCTTGTCTAAATCCCAAGTTTTGTAAACTTAATTAAAGTTAATGGACACTTTGTGTTCACGAGCACCTAGATTCTCCTTTGTGATCTTACAAGTAGGTTGCTCGTGTATACCTTTTCATCATCATTTTGTAGAAAGCCATTTGCAAGGGTGGTAGAAGATATTTGAAGGCCATTCGAAAGAATGGTAGTAGATATTGAAGGTCATTTGCGAGGATGGTAGTAGATTGAAGGACACGGACTCCAAAGCATAGTAGTAGATGTAATTGAGCCCGGAAAAGGCAGATTTTAAGTTTAAGAAGGCCAACAATGGAAAACGGTGCCAACCGGTCAAACCAGCCGGGCAGACGATCGGCTTGTACGAGCCCAACACCAACCATGCACGGTCCGTACAAAGTGGCTAGCACGGCCCGTGTAAGAGCCCTTACATGGGCCATGCACATCCGTGAAGGATGCAACACCAGTGCTCCAAAATTACTCCCAAACCTTTAAGTATAGGAACAGACCGTTCCATTTTACATGGTCCATATCGTTTCAAGTTCCAAAAGTGAAGACAGGCCAACAGGCTGTAAAAAATAACAGGGCCAGCACCGTATTTTTAAAGCAAAAAGTTCTTCTAGCTGACGGGTTACGCCAAATAACACGTGGCATGCAAATTATAAGTTCTAGATCAAGCACCAGCCCACGGCCTATGCAGGTCCGTACGCCCCTCCCTGCACAAAACCACACAATCTGTGTTAGTTCGTGCGGCCTATGCTACATGAGGCTGCATAGACCATGCTATGCCAGAAGCCCTGCGCCAGCACGGCCGTGCACGAACCTTGCCATTTTCCATTGGCCGTGGAAATTGTCGCTGCTAGGGTTTCTAGCCATTTTTTGCCTATTTCATGGCCCAATTCCATATTACTATATATATGGACCTTTGTCTACTTGGGTTTGATTTATGTTCATTTTTAGACTTCAATAATATGCTAGGGAGAGAAAATCCTTGTCATTCTCTCTTGGATCTTTTCTTCTCTTTATTTTTTCTTTTGCCCATAAGTGATGAATCTAATGAAATATTTGGGTTCAAGGCTTAGGGTGTAGCTAATTAACTTGGGGATTATATTTGTATCCATGTATTAATGCTTGTTTTGTGAGATTTCTTAGATCTACCTATTTTTATGCATTTTTTATTATCATGTTGGCTTCTTCTTCATGTTCTTTCTAATTGCATGATTGTCACACTAAGTTAGCACACACTATAGTTTAATTTCATATTGGTGCAATTATTTGTATCTCCCCGGGGAAGGAAACCTAGATGTGTCCGGGGTAACGATAATCCAGAACCATATGGGTGTGTGCAAGTGGGTTATCGAGTCAACGTTACGATCAACCATACACTAGTAAGCCAGCGAGTTGGTCTGAAGGGTTACGGGTAGAGATAGTTAAAGTAGCAAACTAGGGTTAACTTTGTAACCCTAGATCCATCGATAAGATACATCACACCCTTTGCCATTTGAGGCCTAGGGAGAAGCATTTGTGGTGTAGTGCCTGGGACGTAATAGCACAGGGGATTTTCAGATTTGCATAGTAGGTAAGATCGTTGTTTCACTCTTCTAATTGCGGAGGCCGTGTCGATGGAAGATTTCATGCACACCCATGTGACAGGTATAGGAAAGTGTTGATAATCAACCACACAACATGTCACAAACACTAGAATAGGTTTTATAGTTCTTATATGTGATGGATTTGAGGATTGAAACAACATTAATCATGTTAAGCAAATATTCCTCAAGTGCTAGTTTATTTTACCAACAGTTATTATTTTAGACACATGATTAGATTTACGACCCAATTGTGGCTATGTGTAGTTGATTATTTGATTCCTAACATCACTGTGGATGACGCTAGTACTTGCCACTATCTACCAATTTTGGTAGCATAGTTGTAGGAACGGGAGAAACAATATAAATTAGATTTTTGACCATTAATACACCAAGCCTCTCCTTTTGAGTTTAGCGATGCCAAGATAGAACACTACAAGAAAAATGACCTATTACTTCGCCCCTTTTACCTCAGTTTTTTTAACATCAAACAACCGAGGTAAGAATTTCTTTTACCTCGGTTTTTTTTCGAAGTAAAACATTTTATTTTCCTCGGTTATAAAAAAATTGAGGTAAATAATTGCCTTTTACCTCAGTTCTATTGAATTCGAGGTAAATATTCAAGGAAATAGAAGTAAATAGTTTGACCGACATAAGTGCAACGTCGGTAATGTGGGTCGGATCAAGAAATATCAGTTAATCATGACATGACTGACGTCGCATTATTTATTGGTTTGGTTGATTATTAAACGATGGTTTGGAGCAACGTCGTATTAGTCAGGCTTTAGTTTGTAAGTTTAGTTCCATTGACCAAAATCTAATCATAATACCCAAAAGTTTTCTTCCCATTCCAGTTTTCCTCTTCAAAAACAAGAACCACATTGTCGAAGGTGGCCAATAGGATTGTTGATAGTGCTTAGTCAATTACCAAGTAAGTATTTGAATACCTTCAATTTGTAGTTTCATCTTCAATTTTATGTTCTAGGTTTGTTCATTTCGTATTAGGGGATTTGTTTAACTATGGGTTGATTGAAATTAGGTATTCCATTATTGTATATGGTTGTAGTTATATATGGGTATGGTAATATAATAAATGTATATATATGTGTGTGTGTGTGTGTGTGTGTGTGTTTTCGACATGCATGGAAACCATGGATTGAATGAATGTGGGTTGATGTATTTGTTGCTAAGATATGTCTCTAAAGAGTGTGTACTTGTTAGGAATATATATGGACAAAGTCCATTGTTTTTATGAAGATCGAACTAGCAGAGTTATCAATATTTTGTAGCTAACTTCATTCAATCTGAATATGTGAATACCGCGAAGAAGAATTTATCATATGTATATTGTCCTTGCAAGAAGTGTCGTAACACCGCTATTTACGAAGAAGCAACTGCTTTGAAGGAACATTTATTTATATACATTTTTTATCCAACATACAAAACTTGGATTTGGCATGGAGAAAATTTGGATGAGCATACTACAAATGAAGTAAACGCCAAGAAAGATGATGGGATGAATGATTTGGTAGATGAGATTGTCAAAAACCACAGTGGAAATCCTAAAAGACTTTCAGACCTCCACGGACATAATGAGACACTTCTATATGACGGATGCCCCAATGGAATGACGGTATTGAAGGCTATGTTACCTTTGATGAATGTGAAAGCTAAGTATTCCTATAGTGATGTAGGTTTCTCTGGTTTGTTGAAAATGTTGAAAGAAATAATTGCAATTGGCAATAGACTCCCCGAAATAGTGTATGAGGTAAAGAAGGTACTATATCTGATGGGCATGGATTATGAAAATATACATGCTTGTCAAAATGATTGTATCTTGTATAGGAGAGATTACTTTAATGTGGAGGAATGCCCTAAATGCAATGCTCCATGGTTCAAATTAAAGGAGGTGGATGTTGACGGAGAAATTGGTAATCGGTAAACGAAGAAGGTTCCTGTCAAGGTTGTTCGGTATCTACCTATTATTCCTTGACTAAGAAGACTATTTTAAAATCCTTAGGATGCAAAGTATTTGAGCTGGTATGCGAATCCGACAATGGTTGATCCTGAAGTATAAGTCATCTGGGCGATGCTGATCAGTAAAGAATATGGATGTGACATTTTGGGTACTTGGGAATGAGCCACGTAACTTGAGATTTGGTTTGTGCACTGATGGAATAAATTTGTTTGGTAATATGAGCAGCAGTCATAGTTCATGGTTGGTGATGGTAATCTTTTACAACTTGCCTCCATGGTTGTGCATGGAAAGGAACTACATAATGTTATCTTTAATGATCTCTGGTCCGAAACAACCGGGAAACGATATCGGTGTGTACCTAGTCCCCTTGGTGGATGACCTGAAAAAGCTATGGGATCCTGGAATGAGTACATGTGATGGGTTTTAGAAAGATTTGCTTGATTTTAGAGCCAGGTTGTTTTGTACCGTTAATAACTTTCTCGATTATGGAAACATATCTGGCTATTCCGTGCAAGGTCACATGGCATGCCCCATTCATTTAGATGGAATGTATTATTGTCAATTGAGGCATGGATGTAAGAAAATGTACCTTGGGCACCGTAGATGGCTTCCTAAAACTCATCGGTGGAGGAATAGACGTGATGAATTCAATGGAAAGGTAGAGTTATCTCCCCCTCCTCTTGTATTAACATGTATGTCAATCTTATACATGTTGCGAGATGTACGCAATGCCTTTGGAAAGAGAAAAAGGAAACCTAAAGTTTCCGGTTGTTAGAAGAAGTGGTCCATATTCCTCGACCTATCGTATTGGGAGATACTTGACATTCGACACTGTTTGGACGTAATGCATATTGAGAAGAATGTATGTGACAGTTTGGTTGATACTATAATGAATATCCCGGGTAATACAAAGGATGGTGTAAAGTCTAGGAAAGATATGGTAGAAATGGGAATTAGACCTGATTTGGCCCCAGTGGTGCAGGGGAAGAAGACGTACTTGACCGCAGCTTTTTACACACTTTCAAAAGCAGAGAAAGACTTGATATGTTCTAGCCTGAAAGGTATGGATATCTTGATGTGCTACTCATCCCGAGTTAGCAATCTAGTGTCCGATAAGGGATTGAGATTGGAGAGCATGAAATCTCACGATTACATTGTTTGATTCAAAAATTTCTCCCGGTTGTGATTAGATCCATCTTGCCAAATCAAGTTAGGAAGTGCATAACCCGGTTGTGTCTCTTCTTCATGGAAATTTGTTGTAAAGAAATTTGACATATATTGGAGGAAATGAAGGAAAAAATAGTTATCGTGTTATGCGAGTTGAAGATGTATTCCCCTCTTCATTATTTGACATCATGGTGCACTTGTTGGTTCATGTTGTATGGGAAATATTTATTTGTGATCCTATTTATCTTCGATAGATGTATCCCTTTGAGAGGTATATGGAGATATTTAAGGGTTATTTGAAAAATTAATTTCACCCAGATGCCAGTATAGTGTAGAGGTATGTGACCGAAGAGAAGGTAGGATACTGCATGGAATTCTTGAAGAATGAAGAGTCGATTGGAGTACCAAAATCGCGCCATGGAGAGAGAGTGGGTGGAAAAGGTTTGCGAAAAGGAATAACTCTGATATTAATCCATAACTAGTTGATGAAAGTGCACTTGTATGTCTTGCGCAATTTAGTTATGGTTCACCCCTACGTAGAAATGCACATGGTATCTATCAAAGAGTGGCACCCCAGTTGGTCGGAGATGCATGTCCTTGCAGAACACAATCACACTTTGATTGATAGGTTACGGTTTACAGTAGTCGGAGAAAGTCTCGGTGAAACCTTGAACTAGTTAGCCTTCATGCCTTCTACTACTGCGATTTCTTTCCCTGGACATGACATGAATGGGTTTACCTTCTCAACCCTTGAATGGGACACACACACCGCAACTTAAAATAGTGGTGTTAGCATAGTTGCATAAGCGTTACATATCAGCAGCGTAAAGGATAGAAATCCAGTGTACTGGAACATGTCTTACTATGGGGTGATTGAGGAAATTTGGTCAGGGTACCAATTTTCAAATGCTAATGGGTGGACAACAATACAGTTGTATCGATTGATGACCTAGGTTTTACAACTGTTTACTTGAGCAAGACACGTTCAACTGGCGATCCTTACATCCTTGCTTCACAGGCTACACAAGTGTTTTATTTTTATGATTCTTGTGATTCTATTAAATCAGTGGTCATTCAAGGTAAAAGTCAATTTGTAAGGAAGATTAGTCCATCTTCAATTTATGACATTATTCCACAAACGTTACCCAGCTCAAGTAATGTCGGCCAAGAAGAGATAATTGGGGTGGAGATAGCATTGAGAAGAGACCACGAGCAAGGCGGGTGGATTGAACAGAATCCCAAGGCAAAGAAGGAGAAGATGAAGAAAACATAGAATAGATGTAGAGAACATTTTAACAAACCATGTAGAATGCTTATTTTATGCTTTTGGTTTTTATGTAATTTTAAAATCAATTGGAATTCCAATTTTGATCCGAATCACATAAGTGATGGCTTTAGATTTATATTTGATGATGTCGCTGTATTAATCAATTTCCAAAACAAAGTGACCGAGCTCCCCCCAGCGACATCGCACATCGTCCATGTGCTCTTTGAAAACAGTCGCACACAACATCGGTAAGGGAGTCGATCGGAGACATTGGCTAAATGTACTTAGATGATTTAATTCATGCAAACTAGAAAATACGCCAGCAAGTTATCGGTTAAGCCGAATGGCAGGCATCGATATATGTGCGATGTCGCATCCTATAAACTGTAGTTCAATAGACAGTTTTCAAATATAAACCAGAATTAGGAATGAAAAACTACAAGTCCTCATTCCAAGTTCATTACAGCCAAGAACACATAAAAACATTAGACATTTGTAGTCTACGATTAGCAATTAAGAGGAGAACATAATCAAATTTTAGTGTATAATCACTAACAACACAAATCCAATCCAATAAAATACAACACAAGTCATTGTTCAAAAGCAACATCCACAACTAAAACATAATTCATCATAGATTATACAAAAGCAATCAAAGGGTGGAATTGGGTATGACAGATGACATATCATCTTCCATAAAAATATTGGTAGACCCTAAATCCTTATCCTCATCATTCTCAACCACATCCTTAGTACCATTGTCACCGAAAATCTCACTGGACTATGTTTCTTCTTCATCACTGCCCAGTGCATCTGACCTATTATCCTAGGACTCCTTCACATCTTCATCTTGCACTTGCACAATTAGCCTGCCAGTAATAAGTGCCCTTATGCACGCCAACTCCGCCAAGATCCTCTATTTGTTTCGTACCAAACGCAACGCGAGTTCCTTGGTCTCGGCCATTCCCTTAAAGAGAATGTTCCAAGCACTTTGTTTGAGTCCTGACACAATGAAAGTTATGTTCAAATTATTCTTATTAGATAGATGAATTAAATCATATTTTTAGAGTAAGCCTGTAAAAAAAACAATTTTCATACCAGTTTCTGGGCCAGGATGGAAAGGTGTAGGATGACTAGCAGTGAATCGCGATGGAGTAGCCTCATTACTAGAGGTGGATGTCAGATCAAGATTAGCCTTGGAGACGTTGTGATTAATCCAATCCCCTGCCTCGCAGTGCTAATGATTTTGGCTAAAGTAGTTCCTATCGTAGTACCTCGGTGCAATTTTCTGCGTAGACTTGATGGGAACACTCTACTTCTCCATCAGGGCAGTGATTACGTTACCATATGGGAGGGTCCAGCTCTTCTGTGCAACAGCCACAATGTGCATCTACTGATAAATTGTGTAACTGGGGTCAACAACCTTGTTCTCCACAATGTACCAATAGAGGATGACATCGTTGGTTGTAGGCTCGGAGGGATGGCCAGCCGAGATGAGGCATCAAACAATGATTTTGTATATCATTCTCTGCTCGAGCTCCAAAACATCAATCTTGATGTCCATTGGCTTGAAGATGTTGTTGCCTGCTCTAACCTTGAAATATTTTTCCACCATCTGGTTGGGGTCCAACTCCCTAGAGTTATCGTTCTCGGGGACCCTATTAGGCCACATGTCCCGGAAGTAGAGGTGGAGTCTTTCAACTGGGTTCTCCTTATCTACACCAATTGTGCACCCGATTATCTCGTCGATCACTTCACTAGTCAACTGCATATCCACCCCGTTCACTTGGGTCTTGTATTTCCCGGTACTCTAACAATCGAAGTTCGAATAGAACTCTTTCACCTCAATGTTGACCCACCCCTCCCAGCGTCGTTAAATCAATAAACAAACCATAGAATATCCGCCAACTAAAACTGAGAGGAGGCTCGTGTATTAAGGGTCAAAGATTAAAAAAAATTATTATTGCTCTAATTCCTACTACTACACTACCAAGATTGGTAAATAGTGGCAAGTACTGGGGTCGTCCACAGAGATGTCAGGAATCTAATAGTTAACTATACACAACCGTGATCGGGTAGTCATTCCAACCATGTGTTAGGAACAATAATTGTTGGTAAAACAAGCAGTGGGAGGGTTTTTATAGCTAAAACTACTAGCATGCAAATGGTCACGAGAACAAACTATATAAACTAGCACTCAGGGAATATTTGCATAACATGATTATTGTCATTTCGATCATTGATTTCATCACATACAACTTTAAGCCTATTCTAGTGTTTATGACACGTGGTGTGGTCAAAGGTTAACACTTCCTCATACTTACGTAAGGTGCGTACGTAACCTTCCATTGGCACCACTTCCGTAATTAGGGGAGTACAACGACGACCCTGCCTGCTGTGCAGATCTCAGTCTCCCCCATGCAATTACGTCTCAGGAATTATACCATAAATGCTTCTTCCTAGGCCTAAAAAGGTAAAGGGGGTGAAGCACCTTATCGATGGCTCTAGGTTGCAAAGTTAACCCTACTTTGCTTCTCTATCTATATCTACCTACTACCCTTTGGACCAAATCATCTGCTTACTAGTGCATGGTTGATCGTAACCTTAACAATGGCAACCTACGTGCACACACCCGCATGGATCCGGACCCATTGTTACCCCAAGCGCATCTAGGTTTCCATCCTTGGAGGGTATCAATATTTTGGCAACATGAAAATAGGCTTTGGTGTGTGCTGACTAAGTGTGACAATCCTGCAATTCACAAGAATATTTAGAATAAGCCAACATAATATCAAAAATCACATAGAGATAGGTTAGTCTAAGAAATCTCACAAAATAAACATTCATACATGAATACAAATATAATCCCCTAGCTAATTACCTACTCCCTAAGAATTGAACCCAATTATTGCATTGGATTCAACACTTTTGGGCAAAAGAAAAATAAAGAGAAGACAAAAATAAGCTAGAGAGGAGGAAGAGTATTCTCTCTCTAACCTACTCTTAAAGATGAAAAGTATGGATTCTTAAAACCTTTTAGACAAGGGTCCATATATATAGTAGCAGGGATTTGGACCTTGAAAAAAGCCCAAAATTAGGCCAAAAACCGTACCAGTCACAAACGGCACTGGAGGTGGCGTCTGGCACGGTCTGTACCAGCCGAGGCCCCTTCATGCTGGCGTGGGACGCTGGGTGTGGCACATACCATTGCCTTGTGCCGGCATGGCATGCCCGACCTTTCATGGATCGTGTGCCTTGTGCTAGCGCAGGCTGTGTCGCGCAGCATGGACTGGCAACTAGAAATCTATTTTTGATCTTCTGAGCGAGCATCCTGTGTTGTTCGAGGGTGGCCCGTCGGCTGGAACCTCATTTTTCTCTGTAAAATGGCATGGGCCATATCATTCTTCACACCTCGTGGGCTGGTCTTGACATTAGTGACTTGAAATGACTCTGACTGTGTGAAACGGAACTGTCTGTTCCCATACTTAACCGAATTTTGGAGTGGAACGAAGACATGGGGCACGGGTATCCGAGGTTTTCATGGTTCGTGCTGGAGGCCTTTAGAACGACCTGTGTTTCTTGGTACAGTCTGTGTTGAGCTATTATGGGCCATGCTAGGCTCCTTTCGTGCCGGTTGGGCTGGCCACATGCTGGCCCTCGTGCTCGCCTTGGCTGATCTGGTTGGCTGATTTGTTTACTCCGAAACAGAAAAATCGCTGATCCGATTTGAAAGTTCTTGTAGTTGATTTTATAGTGCTCAAGAAGATGAATCCCATGGTGCCACCATCAAGGGCTGATTCTTCTCATCTCGTTCCTAGAACTCTATGCAATCTTGGACAACACTTTCTCCACTTCTTCCTTGGCCTTCTTGAACTTCGAATCCACCTTTTCTGGGCCCAATTCCATCTACTACCGTGTTTTGGAGTCCATGTCCTTCAATATACTACCATCCTTTCAAATGGCCTTCAAATATCTTCTACCACCCTCGCGGATGGCCTTCAACAAAAAAAATGATATAAAAGTACTCATGAGCAACTTATTAATGAGATAAAAAAGGAAGATCTTGGTAGCCATGAATACAAAGTGTCCATTAGCTTCAATTAATTCTACAACACTCAGGATTTAGACCCTCTAAACCCTTTGTCGTGTAAACCTAACTGAAACTAGCAATCAACCAAACAAAAGATGATAATAAATGTGTCAAATGAATTGGCTAACGTGTGTATAAAGGTGTACATCAGTTGTTATAGGAGGGCTTGCTTTGGCAAATCAGCCCCTCCATCCCCGACGCTTTGAATGGCTCGAGAAATACATGTAGGTGTAGTCTCTGCACATACTCGTCCTTCACAGCCTTCACTAAGACCCTCATGGATGATATAGTTCTTCTAATCCTAGATGTTGAGGTAACTACAATGGACGAGGCGGTGGGAATAGTTGTTGAGTGACCTCTACGTTTGGTCTCTATTCTGAAAAACAAACCCCCCAAGAAGGTAAACAAAAAATATGGTGGTTTCATATGACATGAGTTGAGACAACAGTTTTATACATAGCTTTCCAAATTGATTTCATATAGATCGAGGCAAGGATTAATAACCCGGCCAAATTGGCAAGTACATTGAGGGATCCAAAGGCTACAAAATCTCGTGTCCCTAGAGTGAAGCCACCTCCATTAAATCCCTAAAAGGATGGCTCTCTAAAGAACATCCATATGATCTTGAAAACTCATCCTCCCTTATGTTCGTGCAAAATTACAATGGAAGAAGTTTATAATTTTGTGTACAAGGTAAATCCAATCACCCGGAAGAAGGATTTCGAGACCTTGTTCCATTTCAATAATTCCCCCCCTCCCGTGATGCAACTACATTGCATGTAAGTATGAAACCATCAACCAAACATTATTCACTGTTGTAATTATTGTGTTGCCATCAATCTATCTAGCCTTACTATGTATGTAGGCTTTTGCATGTACAATCTATTTACAAAACGAAAGGGTGAATAGGGGTTTTTTGCCCATTGAAGATCCAATATGAATATGTGGCGATGGAAAAGGGTTTTGCCTACTTGAGCTTTTGGATGATGAAAAAGGAGAATTCGATATATATCGTACCATATTACGTGAGGTGAGTCAATTGTACTTACTGACTTACAATTTATTTTAGTGTACAATAGATTATAGGTTTACAATGAATTGATGCCAATTTCATATTTTTAGCACAAGTTAGATGGTCGCTATCTTTGTTATTCCCTCAAACACAGTGTTCTGATTCGATCCATTACATCATATGCCCCCCGAGACTATTTCATTCGCAATTGCAAAGGTGATGATGAATCTATTGGTTAACGAGCGCAAGTCATTCCATTGAAAGCCCCTAAAGGTTAGAATTTACAACAACATATCAATTTGAATTAAATATTTCAATATGTGAGTAACTATGTGTTTATGAATAGTCTGCCACATGGCTTAGCGGTTACTATTGCATGAGATTTATGAAGGATTTTGTAGCGAATGTGAATGAGAATCAATATGATCTACAAAAGGTATGTCTTATTCTCAAATTTTGTTTCAATAAACAATGACAAGACTACGCCCAACCTCTGTTTTTATTAACTGTTTACTACATGTTATAGTCTTTTCATGAGGACAAATTACCGTACACCATCAGGAAGTTGGAGGATGTGCATGAAAGATGGGTGTTTTTCATGATGGTAAAGCATTTGAAAGATTTACTTAACCCATCAACCATATGAGGAACTAGTATTAGATTAAGTTTTTTTTGCAAGCATCATTCTCTAAAATGTCCATATATACTTTCCAAGGGTTTTTTAACACCTTGATATAGTTCTTTATCTCACTATAGAGTATCAATGGTATAGTTCATTTTGTGAGAATTTTGATAACTTTTATCGTGTATTGAGAGTGTATTATTTATATTTCTTATGTGTTTACATTATGCTAACTGTACCTACATGTCATCTTAATGGAGTTTGAAACTGGAAACACTTTTGATGAATATTGTATTGCTATTTATATTTCAAGTAGCAACATCGAGCACGAATAATTTACCATTCGGTAATCTCGACCGTATGAAAGTGACATCGCTTAATATTTGTTGCACATTACCGATGGTATCTCAAAATTACCGAGATCGTTCTACGTGACATCACAAGCACCTAGTACATCCTATTCAAGGCACCTCAGTCGCATCAACGCAAGCGGCGTCGGTTAATTAGAACGACATTGTGTCAACCTGTATGCCACATTATAAACACTTGGGTGTTGACCAAAGCGACGACTGTCAAACCGACATCGCTGAACAACATACTAATAAACTACCTTGAATTTCTTCTTGTTGATGTTGCGCTACGGTCAGTGTTGGGATCCTTACATACATAATTACCGTGGTTTTTTTAATAAAAAAACTACAGTAAAAAATAATATTTACTGGAGGTTCAAACAGCGGTCAAAAGTCACAATCTGCGAGTCGATTCGATAATTGTACGACATCGTTTACAGGTACAAATAACTTGGCTACCTTCTTTTCTGTTCATATTTTTATCTTTATTTTTCCCAAAAGTGTTGAATCCAATGAAATATTTGGGTTAAATGCTTAGGGAGTAGTTTTATTACTAAGGGATTATGGTTGTATTCATGAATTAATTTTTGTTTTGTGGGATTCCTCAGATCTACCTATTTCTATGTTTTGTGATTATTATGTTGGCTCGTTCTTCATGTTCTTGTTATTTTCAAGAATTTCACACTAATATTGGCACACACCATAGTCTACTTTCATTTGGTGCAATTATTAATATCCCCCCGGGAAAGAAACCAAGATATGCTTCAGGTATCGATAGTCTGGAACCGAGTGGTTGTGTGAACGTGGGTTTCCGGGTCAATGTTACAATCGACCATACACTAGTAAGCCGACGAGTTGGTCTTACAAATAGAGATAGTTAAAGTAGCAAACTAGGGTTAGCTTTGCAACCCTAGAGCCATCGATAAGTTGCTTCACCCTTTCTGCCTTTTTAGGTTTAGGGAGAAGCATTCATGGTGTAGTGCACTACACATAATAGCGTGAGGGTGATTTAGATATGCATAGCAGGCAGAGCCATTGTCGTACTCCCCTAATTACGAAGGTGGTGCCAATGGAAAATTAGATGGGCACCTTATGTGATAGGTATGGGAAAGTATTAGCCATCAACCACACCACATGTCACAAACACTAAAATGGGTTCGTTAGCTATTGTATATGATGGAATCGAGGATCAAAACAACATTGATCATGTTAAGCAAATACTTCCCAAGTGTTAGTTTATATAGTTTATTCTGGTATTAATTGCATGTTAGTAGTTGTTAGAAAAAATACCCCACCCCTTCCACAAATGCCTGTTTTACCCACACGAATTATTCCTTTAAGCATGATCGGATTAACAACCTGATTGTGCATGTGTTTAGTTGACTCTTAGATTCCTAAAATTGGTTGGTGGCCCTGGTTTTATCACTATCTACCCTTTTTGGTAGCATAGCAGTCGAAACGGGAACAGAAATACAAATTCATATCTTTGACTCTCGGTCCCCACTCGGTTTTAATTGGTGGATCTCCTGTAATTGATTGATTAGAGCAACTCTGGGAGGGGTTGGTCCGTAGGAGTTAAGATGAAAGTAGCTAATTCATTCCTTGTGATATGTGACTTAAGGTTTGGTATCTTTGTGATTAATCTCTCTTTTTACTTGTTTGCATGTTAAGAAAATATTTCTCCATAGTCTAGTTATTTTTCTTTTCAATTGTAAGTTTTAGTCATCAATCAAACCACTACCCCCCATATATATACTCCCTCCATCCCACTTCATATTGCTTAATTTGACTTTTGGGAGTAAACTTTATCAATGTTTAAATATTAATATTTTTATCTATGTGTAAAAAAATCTAAAAAAATAATAACTTAAAAATATATGTTATGATGAATCCAATAACATATAACATGATAATAGTTTTACATATAAAATAACATAATTTAATGATCGAAGTTGGCTAAGTTATACTTGAAAAACTCAAATTAAGCAATATGAAGTGGGACATAGGTAGTATGTATGTGTGTGTGTGTGATCTGCACCTGAAAGCATGCATTTAGCATTTGGCACATTTGTTATTATGTTTTAGTTGGTTGATTGCTAGTTTTAGTTAGCTTTACATTACAAAGGGTTTGCCTGGCTTTTGTTGGTTTCCTTATCTACACCCCGAGTTTTGTAGACTTAATTGGATCTAATGAACACTTTATCCCCATGAGCACATAGATATTTTGTGAGCTTTTATTAGTAGGTTGATTGTGAGAACTTCCGGGTAGTTTGTAGAAGGCCATTTGCAAGGGTGCTAGTAGATTGTAGAAGGCCATTCTCAAGGATTCTAGAAGACTAAAGGCCACGAGTCAAAACAAGGTAGAAGATAGAAGGGTCGAAGAAGGAAGACAAAGAAGTGGGTGAATCATAATCTGAGAGTTGTACAGAGTTTTCGGAACAATTTGAGAAGATTCAGCGTCTATGGGTGGTACCATTGGATTTATCTTCTTGAGAACTATAAAATAAACTACAAGAACTCTCAAATTGAATTAGTGGTTCATCTGTAGCGGTGCAAACAAGTTGAAGGAAAAATCATGTTTTGGAAGAGTCAAAGCCAGCACGACCCGGCCAACACAGATGTTCCCCAACATGGATGTGCCAGAGGGGCTCAGTACGAGGCACTATAACATCATGGACCGTGTGCTTTTGCATTGTTCGAATGGAAAAATATTGAGGATTTGAACCTCCGTGTGGCTAAGTATGGACATAGGTTGTGCCCTTTAACACGACCCATGATGTTTCAACTCCAACATTCGAGGACCAGCCCACTGGGTGTGATGAAAGACACAACGACCACCATTTTTGTCAAAAATTAACTCCTAGCCGAGAGCCCACAAGAATTCACACGGCGCATATCGTTCAACTGTTTAAGAAGGGCTTCCAGCCGATGACCCGAGCTAAGCACAAGCATCAGAAGGAAAAAATAGAGTCCTGATCAATGGTCTCTTCCATACACAATTGGTATGAAGCCAGCACAACTGCGCCAGGCAGCATGACACGTGCAAATTGCATATGCTAGGGATTTTTGCCTCATTTTGGGCCTTTTTCAAGGCCCAATTCCCTACTTCTATATATAGGAGCCTTTAGTCATCTAAGATTCAACAAGTAGGCATAATGTAAACGTCAATTTTTTAGCCAGTAGAAATAAGAGTAGAATTCTCTCTCTCTCTCTCGAGTTATTCTTCTCTCTTTTTTCTTTTCTTTTGTTTTCTTTCTTTTCATTTTCTTTAACCCATTGTATTTAATTTCAATGAATACTATGGATTGAATTTTATTATCATTTTAGACTCCTAAGAGTAGTTAGGAGAAAAATAAACTCTTCTTTCTCTCTAATTTCTTTTCTTCTCTTTTTCTTATTTTGCCCAAGGGCGTTGAATCCAATGAAATATTTGGATTCAATACCTAAGGAGTAGTTCAATACCTTCCTTTGGATGATATACTTCAAGGCATAGTAATAACAAATGTTTCCAGATGCTCCCTTTGCCATAATAATGCTGATACCTTGAATAAACTTTTCAATACTTGTGAAGTTCCTCAGAAATTATGGACACATGCTTTTCAGATTGTTGATTCTCAGGTTATGAATTTTCATCACATTTATGATCTTCTTTCTTGGTTCTGGTATGCTCATGACATGTCAAAAGCTAAAAAGAATGTAGTTCATGTTATACCATCCATCATCTGCTGGATTCTTTGGAAGAGTAGA